>JAJOZX010000794.1:380000-585000 GCA_023014485.1 Bathynomus jamesi
CAAAATTTAGTAATTTCCTAGCTTTTATACGGGCAACGTTCACATTCTTTTATACTAACACTTGATTACAAATTATATCAAATCACATAATATATTTATTTACCTCTATTATTATTACTATTACCGTGTTAGAGTCTACTCACGTCATGTGTACCGTATGAGTCGAATTGTCCCCAAAGCTGGCGGCACTTTCGCAGGGGGGGATCGGTCTCGTAATTGCCTCGGGACGGGCCGTCCGGCGCTGGGGTTATATCTGCAAGCGGTGACTGCACGTCAGTGAAGAGCTCCTGAGAATCAGCGATCGAAAGGTCAGGAGAACTGCGTGATGATGCATGCATTGGGTCCTTTGCGTATTCTGCCTCCTCAATGGCCTCAAATAGGGCCAAGTCCTGAGACGTGAACTCAAACTCGTAGTCATTGGATGCGGTGAAAGCGAGGTACTTGTAGGTTATCTCTCCCCCCCCCACCAATTCTGACAGAATATTTTCGTTAAAACTAACGAAAATATCACGACTTAACCTAACCAATTATGAAGGGCGTACAGTTGATCTATTAGTAAATAGTAAATACTCTTCCAGAAACAAACAATGTTATAATTAATAATAGATCAACTGTACGCCCTTCATAATTGGTTAGGTTAAGTCGTGATATTTTCGTTAGTTTTAATGAAAATATTCTGCCAAAATTGGTGGGGGGGGAGATAACCTACAAGTATCGAAAGCGAACTTGATGGAAGACACCCATGAAGCGTCCTTCTCACACTCACTGTTTTCCTTATCGCTGATCAAATACAAATCCTCCTTCTTGTACTGAATTGTAAAATCCTGATCTGTGTCGGAATCCATGATATATTTGCTGGAAAGCGAATTATGTCATGAGCAAGTCTCCATATAAGAATTCGGGATGGCTACATGTTAATTAACTAATTGAGCTTGCCTAACCTGGGGCATTTTAGGAGTATGTTCTAGGGAAGGGACTTACTGTAATAGGACGTCAAAATTCATGTCGAGCGTAGCAATGAGTTTCGTCGCACGAGATAATTGAGAACCTGTCAATGATATTGTGTTCTTCGGGAAGCAACAGCTCGATGTACTGAAATAGTTAAGAATAAATGTATAAACTGTGTGAGATGGCCCTAACCTGCACGCGTATAAATATGTGTGGTTATTACCTAGGAGCGGGCTCCACCGTCTCTGCATCGTAATGATCAAACATACCTGCATACAAATAATGAGTAAATTCATTCATGCAGCCATTTGTGATAAACAAATTGGATAATCTCTAGGAGCGCTCCATTTTTCAATATTAAACATACACTCATAAAACATACCATTTGAAAGCTCACATTTTTCTGAGTCTAAAAATATAGTAATCCAAAAGTATCAATAGCAAATAAAATAATTGTTTGACGCGTGACGTCATTAAGTACATTATAAAGGTTGGCTAAGTTATAAATCTTCAGTCTGTGTTGTAAGATGGTATTTTTGGTAATTGTTACGCTAACCTAACCTAACATGAATATGTTATTACATTATCATTTGTATAATTTAGGTCTCGGGGTACGGGTGCGGAGCCCCCGTAAAAATCACGCATCACAAATTGATCGGTATAGGGTTTTATATTTAAACCTAGTTACTTTTTATTTGCTATTGATACTTTTGGATTACTACATTTTTAGACTCAGAAAAATGTGAGCTTTCAAATGGTATACGTTTTATCAGTGTATGTTTAATATTGAAAAATGGAGTGCTCCTAGAGATTTACCAACAAATTAACGTTCACGAGTTTATAACTAATGTAGCATATAGTTATATATGAAAATAATGAAAATAACGGGTCTTAACTTAAAATATGCACAATGTATATATATATATAATGGTATGTATTTAATTGTCGCAAGTATAATAGCTTAAATTCTATTTAAAAGAGGAAAATACGGGTCTTAACTTTAATGAATACTCGTTCGCGCTCTAGAAGCTAACTTGTATAATTACAACCGTTTGTATATTTGAATGTTGATGAACTTAGCAATAGTTAAATAATTATCACTGATTATAAACTTTATTTTACGCTTAGAAATATTTTACTTACAAATTTGGGGAAGACGAAAGTAACTCTTATTCGATTAGCGCCTTTTGGAAGGTTCTGCTGTCACTAATACTAGCCTGACGAAGTATGTCATACAACCTAGTTACCGTATACTCACCAACCGTAGAATTGAGAGAGTCTTTATTAAGCAGTGCTGTTACACTCTGCTGATGATTCTTAACTAGGTAGACACTTTGCACAGACAGCTCATCAGCCGCTGCTACAAGTCTTTTTAACCTTCAAGCTCCCCCTCAGGACACTAAACCTATCAGAGCCCCTTTCAGCGAAACGTACATATACGCTACTCAATGGAACAAAGTTTTACTCCATTTATAAGATTTCACGCTCTCCCTCGGGAGCTTACATATACAGCATCCCCGTACCATACCATCATTAATTAAAATTTGCTTTATACCAAACTAAATTTATTTATATGCCAATATCCGCATATATATATATATATATATATATATATATATTTATATATATATATATATATATATATATATATATATATATATATATGATGAAAAGAATCACGAAGGAAACGGTAAGACAGAGTGATGCTCAAGCGTTTTCGGCTAATGGCACCTCAGGGACACTGAACTAAATAACAAGGTCGAGATAGGTCACAAAAAAATAAATAAAATAAAAAATAAAAATTGTAGGAGTATACAAATGTATAAGGAAAAGACGTCAGAAATTAGCACATTTCTTCTTGTCTAAATCCATTCTGAACGAATCCAAATGCGAGGTAGGTCACAAAAATAATCAGATCTCATTTCAGTGGGCCGTACACATACGACATAAGGAATAAAGTTTTACTCAATTTATCAGATTTTATGCTTTCCCTCGGGAACTTACATATACAACACCCTGTGTGTGTGTGTATATATATATATATATATATATACGCACATAATGGGTAATTGCGTTCGTGTACTTGATAGCAGTTTACTGGGTAAGTTCACTGAAGGTCGCTGTACCAGGCAATTCCAACACACGTTAAACTACTATTCTTTGAAAAGAACTTAATACTGTATGTCGGAACACATCAACTGTGGTCATAATGAGAGGTGGGTTGTGTAATTTTTATTTGGTTGGTTAGGCATCTTATCCCCAGAACCCCAGAACGAGGGGCTTAAAGACAACTGTAAACATTTGTGGAGTTATTTGATGTTAATTAGAGTAGACAGCTTATGATGGCTATTCATATAGTTCTATTGTGATTTTAACAGGTGTGTATATTTTTTATTGCAGCTTGGGTACAAACCGTTACGGATTTAAAAAAGCAAATTTTTTAAAACATTAAATCATGCCATCTAATTTGCATACTTGCTAACTGACCTATTCTTATTTAAAGTCCCAACGCAATTTGATATAGTTGGAAATACTCGGCATTTTAATTATTCTGGACTTGACGAGTAAAGGAAATAAAGAAATATCCGATGTGTGTGTGTGTGTGTGTGTGTGTGTGTGTGTGTGTGTGTGTGTGTGGATTTTGCACACCATTCTCACTGTGGATGTGCTTATGAATACCTTGTTATTATCACCATTAATATAGTTATTGAGTTTATTACCATTAACTGTAAGACTGTTTACTTCAGATCTGGCCCCTCGCCAACTGACTGGCTGGACACGACCCCTCGCACGTTGTCCCCGACTAACGAGTATGCTGTGCCAGAGCCACTGTTTGATACTGAGGCTGTGGCTGGCCCGTCTGCAGGCACACCTCAGAAAAAGATTACGGTAAATATATATAACTCATTCATATTATATGGGTTGTTCGCACATGCTTAGCTAGTCTGTCATTGCTATTATTATTAATAATATTATTATTTTTATTAATGTACTATCAAATGAATCTTACCCTACCCCGTTTTCAGTTTGGATTATTCCGATGCGTACAGTATGGAAGTGGTGGCCATCAATGTCTATGGATCGATCATAGTCTGTGAGCCTGTCATGGACTGATGTTAGCCTGGCACCTACGCTTCCCAGTCCTTCCACTGACCTTAGTATACACCTGTCTACAGACAGCTCCAACCCATGGTCAGCTGAGGACCACCCCGACCCTCTCCGAGATTTGATGTAGCATCACATTTGCGATTTTTGCGAAATCGTCTTGCCCATACGTCGTGCGAACCCAATCCATAGGTGCGTCGATTCAGGGTATGACCAATCAAGCACAGTTGTGTCCACAGAACCCTTTGATGAGGCACCGTCTCCAGATATATTTCGAGAATGATTTCTGAGGGCTTGTTATTGTGATTGATTTGTCCGGTTGTTTTTAAATTGTTAAATAATTAATTAGTTTATTTACCCTGTATAAAACCCATCCTTCATCGTCCTATTTTGCTAATAAAACAGAAATTAACTGCTGGTGTTTTTTTTATCAAAACTGCATCGTATATATATATATATATATATATATATATATATATACACGGCACTTAGCTTATAGAAAACTGATATAACCCATATATGATGAAGGACTATTTACTAATTGATGCTACAAGAACGCTTTCTGGACTTGTAAATGTCTAAAACGCACATCACTAACTGCTGGCTAAAAATTGATATATATATATAATTATTTTATATATATATATATATATATATATATATATATATATATATATATATATTATAAGCGTGATTGGAGTGTTAATTTTAATACAGCGCACATACTATGGAAAGTGTCCGAAGAATTCCTCAGCTTAGACAACAAGCGTTTCAATTAACTCAATTCCCGCAAAAGAAATATATGAACGCGACTTCCACCGTACAAACTTAGACATTTCTACGATAGTTCAATATATGAAAGCTTGGTATGTTTTCATATTTATATTTATCACTTTTGGTTCGTTTCCTTACCGAGGTGGTCATTCAGTCGAGTCATGAAGAAAGACCGTCCTTTTATTATATGCTATAGGCCTAATATGAGGGACTACCTACTGTATGTTAATAAATCACCACCACCCTCGCTCTAATAAAGTATCACTAATGGCTATCTTAATTCCAAAACTCTACTTTTCCGATGTGAAGAAGTGCAAAAAAACATATTTAATGGAGATGTATATGTACAGATTCGGAGAGAGAGAGAGAGAGAGAGAGAGAGAGAGAGAGAGAATTATGTATTTAATATTTAATTAATCTGTCTGTCGATTATCCTCCTTTTAATTAATAATAACTGCTGATCAATACCGTCCAAACCTTAATTTGAAAAGGAAAATACAAACATGTTTGTATTCTTATTCGTGAAGAATAAACCAGTTTTGTTTGTTTTTTATTAGTATAAATAAACGTGTCTTGGCATACCTAAATATTCTATCATATTATTTATATATATACACATATATATATTTATATATATATATATTATATATATAATATATGTGTGTGTGTGTGTGTGTGAAGCCTGCGTCCTAGTATATAACGAACGAAAAATAGATCTTTATGCTTTTTAAAAATTTAGTTTCTGGGGAGCTTTTCCGATGCTGTATGTGATTAAAATGGTATATTACAAAAGTTTAGCAAAAAGTATATATATATATATATATATATATATATACATACACACCCTATATATATGTTGTTTTCTTGGTAACGAACAGTACCTTTATTTACAAGACTTGTTTAAAACGATCGCGCAACTAAATGCCTAAAGAGTATGTTGACATTTACTGCTAATGTGGTACTGCTATTTAACGGCAGCGATTTATATAAATTATTAATAAAACCTGTACAGGTTGCTCGCAGTCGAAAAGCATATATCAAGATCTTTCGTAAATAATTTCATAAATAAAAGATACGATGCTTTAATTCGAATTTAAATATTTAATAAAGAGCGCGTCGGCGCTAAACTAATTTATATTCATATTTAATGGTTAAATTTTATTAATTGAATAATATATTGTCATACCTACGCAGTGGGTCCTAATTATAGATGATAAGGAGCAATGATATCTAAATACTAGGGTACCATCCTGATCTTATAAATACTCCTGTATGTACATTAGGGTGGAGCGAAAAATACTTTTTTTCTAGTATGAAGTTCTAATAGTGATTGAAAGTTGCATTTAGTGGACGATATATACCTGCCAAAATATGAGTTCATTTGTTTAATATTTTCAGCTGCCACCAGGGGGCTAAATTTAACACAATTTTGGGTAAAAAGGAAAAAAATGCTTCTATTTTAGGTTTATCAAACTATTAAAAACTTTTATCTTAGAATTATCTAATAGTTTGATTAAGATTCGTAAATGATAATAATTCGTCTTGTAAAAATGCCTTTTCATATGCTTAATATCTTCAGCTGCCACAAGAGGGCTGAAGTTAACTTAAAAATGACAATTAAGTATGATTCTGTATTTACTTGAAAAAGGGAACATTAATAAATTAGGATGTCTCTCCTCCTTTATACTGTCTTGAGACAGTTAAGAAACGTTATTTCGTGCCTTAGCGGAGTTACCACCCTTTCCCCAACCAACCTCCCTCTAGAAAGGGTTCTTGCTGAAGACTATTTAGTAATTTGCTTTTGTGTCAAATTTTGGCTGTTTTTTCCTTGATTCTAATGTAGCACGAATCCAACCGTCTCTGTTTGTAGGTCCGCAGACTGATCCAGCAGCGTCTGTAACGAGCTTGACGCATCTCTCTACGGCTTGTGTATGACATGGAAACTGAAATAATTCTGAATGAAGAGTAGTACCATGTTTGATGCATGATTCAATATCATCAAGAGAAACTCCTTTGGTTATCGGTGGTTCTGCTATCTGAAAATCTTGCCACATAATGAGATCTGTATAGTCTTTGGCATAAAAATTTATTTCTGGCACCTTAAAATACCTGATAACATCTGTTTCTTGAATGAATGCCCTTGCTTTTATGATACGCCTAAATCCCAACTGACGCACATGCTCCTTTCATCAGCTATCATTGCAATGAGAATGTTTTCTTGATTTGCGTAATTGCATTTCGCTGAATGACTGAGTCCTGTACTCTCCTAAGCTCTTCACGGAGATACCGGCTTCTTGCATCATATGCCACTATGTTTAGCACCATATTGGCATAATGGTTTACGCTTTATCTGAAACCACATTGGTGCGTATACCCTAACAATGAAAGTAGCTAATTCTTGTAAATTGCCTGAAGGATTCTCTGTGCTTGCATATAACCGCAGAGTCCTGTTTGCTGTGGTGAGCCACCTTGAATGTGATATATTGCCTGGACTCTTATGACTAAGACTCTTTGAGAATGTTCCACTTGATATAGCCTTGTGAATTTCAAGAAGGTATTTCTGGTCAGTACTTATGTCATCTACATCAACTTCACACATGTCCTCTTGAATTTCAATGGGTTTGAAGTTAACTATGGGAAGCTTTTCACAGTCTGAAAGTGCTCGGCCAATTTCTCCTGAAAATGCTCTTGGTCCAGTAGTGGTACCATCCAATGATGAAACAGATGGCGCAATGGAAGTTCATTAAGGTGTAAAGGCATATCAGCCACTGCAATGGCTTATTAAAGGCTTCTTCCAGTAATCTTATTGTGCCTCCAATACTACCAGTGTTAACCACTGTCGAATCACAGCCAACTGCAGCGATGTTCCCTATATCAACATTCCTTTCTTTCAAGCAATTCACTAGCGCTGTGCAAATGTATTTAGCTTTGCCACTGGAAGGTGTCACATGTGCAAAGTACAGAGAGTGTGGTTCAGATATTATGCTGATATGCTCTTCGCGTTTGGTTCTTTGGTGGTTAGAGCCATCACTCTCCTGGACTTGAATCATTGTTTTATCCTTTCTGCCATCAAAGTATAATCCCCGCATGGTTTTTGGCTCTCCTATCTGTTGTAGTTCCTTTCTCTGTTTTTGTCTTTCACGTCTTAGCTTACTTCTGTCTATAATATTCCCTTTGTCTTCGGAAGTAAGTGAGTAACAATTTTAAGATCTGCCAATACTGCAGAAGCAATAGCAGCCCCAGCTCTGTCCGACATTTTAAATCTATCACAAGTAATTGCTAATGAAGGCAGTGGCTCACGTATCTGTTGTTCTGATATTACATATTGAGTCGAGGTTGTATCTTCCTCATTATCTTCAGATATCTCTTCTAGTTGTTGAAGTTCACTTGTCTCTGTTTCGATTTGTAAGTTGGACGTATTGGTTATAGCAGCACTAGTTGTTTGTGAGGATTCCAGACGTGCTTTTTCCATTTCCTTTCGATGTTCTCTTGCTCGTAATCGTCTTGTGTGTGCTATGTCAATGCTGCCTATCACCATTATTCTGCGTGTTCGTTGGTCATTTAAAAAATCCTGCTCTTTTGGAGGGACTTTCTTACTCTTTTCACATGAGCATCTCCTAAACTCCTTACATTTGCAGGTGCAGATGTCAAACAAAGTGCATTTTGAAGAGTTTCCAAATTCTTCAAGCTGATTTTTGTACTTAGGCTGATCCTTGCGTGACTTGTATGGCTTTAATAAGGACCTGTATTTATCATGGTACACTCGCATCATCTGTAAAACGCGTGTATGTGAAACTATTGGCAAAGAGGCCTTCTTCCAAATATTTTCTACCTTTTTGGAACTGCCTCTGCTATTTCAGAAATGAAGGCTCCTTGTTATTCATCTGCTCCTTCACTAAATGTTTTGTGAACAGGTAATCTTTCATAATGCAGTTATAAGTTGGTAGTTGCATATCACTCATCTCACAGGTACTTCAAATATGGCACACTTCATATGTTCTCTAGTGAAATGTTTATATTTAGTATTTGATGCCATAATATTTTTAAGAAAAATTCACAATCACAAAATATCCTGTAACATCAAAATTATATAATTAATATATATAATATTTTTATAATATATATAATATATTATATAAATATATAATATATTATATAAATAAACTAAAATTATATAATACATTATAACAAGCATTTCATAATAATCAATATTATCTCTATATAAATCACTTTAAAATAAAGTTTTATAATATTCCGATCATATTAAAAAACTCTCCGATCAACTGAGCGACTAGGCCTACTACCTAAGAAGACAAGTGTTAACACACTGTTCTAATGACTCACAGAAAGAAATTCCTTCACACCAAAACCCTCCCCCACAACCTTCCCCAAACCCTCCCCCACAACATTCAGTGTAGTCTCAACATGACTCAGTTACTCTAAATTGTGTTAACTTCAGCTCTCTTGTGGCAGCTGAAGATATTAAGCATATGAAAAGGCATTTTTACAAACGAATTCCTATCATTTAAGAATCTTAATCAAACTATTAGATAATTCTAAGATAAATTTTATAGTAGTTTGACAAACCTAAAATAGAAGCATTTTTTTTCCTTTTTACACAAAATTGTGTTAACTTTAGCCCCCTGGTGGCAGCTGGAAATTTTAAAAAAATGAACTCATATTTTGGCAGGCATATTTCGTCCTCTAAATGCAACTTTTAATCACTATTAGAACTTCATACTAGAAAAAAGTATTTTTCGCTCCACCCTAATGTACATATACCTTTCTTCTTTTCAAAGGTTCCGTGCGATGATTCCTCATTTCACAAAGGTCAAGCTTGTCGCTGCTCCTCTCGAGTTGGCCTGTTAAATTAGTGAGTTGGTTTCTTGTACACTCCACCTCACATAGCCAGGTACGCCCGGCTCATCGGGGATTGTTTTGAGAACCTATAGATTCATTGTTATGCTCTCTTACTATTACACTGCTGGAGAAGAAAGTCTTATGCTGTTGTTACAAGAGATGATAGTATTTTGACTTATTTAACCTCCTTCTTAATGGCGTAAGTTATATGAAGAAGGGTCCCATAAAAAGATTTTTACGCGGAATCGGAAATACTACGTACAGATCGCTACATCATCTGGACGTAGAAGAAAATCACCCATCCAACTACTGATCAGAACCAACATCGCTTTTACCGTGCTGATCTGAGGGGAGCGGTGTTTGACATATTTTCTGTGGGTGTTGCGAATATGTGCAAGTTGTAACCCATATATAGCATAAACTAATTTTTTTCACATCCTCTGATGATAAATGATGCAAAAACTACATAATAAAATGATTTCATTATTTACTTAATATAAATATTTGCCAGATTATACAAAACAAAATGAATTCCTGATTAATAATGTCGTACGAACAAAAATCTTAAGTAAAACCACATGTAAATTAGGGAGTAAGATAATGAAGCTCACTGTATTTAAATATAATAGTGTTTAAGCGCGAATACGCGCATATGTCTGGTTTAGTGATTCTTTAAATTGCACCTGTTCTATACACATATCGTATGTAGGTAATATAAATATATACATACATATATATATATATATATATATTAGTGGTGGACCGGATGTCATTTTTCAACATCTGCGGATGCGGATGCGGATCTTTAATTTCAATATCTGCGGATGCGGATGCGGATATTTAGTTAATCTATCAATATAATATAGAATTATGAATATGACATAATTTTTCAAATTTCGTGATATTACTATTATGGCAGGCAATGCATAAGAATTAAAATTAATATTAATGTTTTCATTACGATAAAAATAATAACTTTCTCAAGAGTTTCAGCCACAGAAAATTCATGACACAAGTTTCATTCAATTTTCTGTGTTACCAGGTATTTATATTTTGAGGTTTATATACAGTATTTGTTTGTTCATTAATAATTAATACTTTATATGAAATGTGCATGACTGGGCCTTATAAGCTACTTTGTAAGCTAAATTGATTGGAAATTGCATAATTTATTAGAGGTAATATCCGCATAACATCCGCAGTCAGAAATGCGGATGCGGATTCGGATGTTAAAATGATGCGGATATCCGGTCCACCACTCATATATATATATATATATTATAATATATATATATATCGATCATGTAATACCTAGGCACTCTTAAGTAAAGAGAGAGAGAGAGAGAGAGAGAGAGAGAGAGAGAGAGAGAACTTATTTAGCTGGATTTCAACATAAAAATTGAATATTATTTATCAACTGTTTATTTTATATATATATATATATATATGCAAATTATTTCACGAAAGTAATACGTGAAAAATATTTATGATGAACAAAACCACGAAGGAGAGGAAACAGAGTGGTGCTCAAGCGCTTTCGTTTAATGACATTCTCAGGAACACTGAAGTAAATAAAGAGTTAAAGACTATATACAGGTCACAAAAAAATATATATAATAAATGTAGAAATAAAAATTGTGGGAGGAGCATACAAATTTGTGAGGAAAACTACCAATTTTAGCACTTTGCCCGAATTCAACACAAGATCAAATGGATTGTTACAACCAATTTTATAGATAATGCCTGAATGATATATTGGTCACCAAAAAAAAAAAAAAAAAATAAATTGAAAAATAAAAATTGTAAGAGGAGCATACAAATTTATAAGGGAAATTTACCAATGTTTTAGCACTCTGCCCTTCTTGTCTAAATCCGTTCTGAACGAATTCAAAACAACGGGATCGGGTTGAAAAAGACCTTTGCTCATGTTAAAGTTATTTGTAAGTTGGATAATAGCAGACTCAAGAATATTTCTATGAACAATGTTGCTAGAGTGAAACCAAACTGAAGCATTATTCCAATCAATACAATCGGATAACTCTGACAAATGGACAAAAAGGGCACTGGACGACTGTCCCGTTCTAACGGAATATTGATGCTGTTTTACACGCGTGTGCAAATCCTTTCCCGTCTGACCAATGTAAAGGGAATCACATTGTTTACAATCAATTTTATAGATAATGCCTGAATTATTGGTAGGCTATATTTTACTATGATATTTTTCACAATATTGTTATATGAAAATACTACATTAATAGCCAAAAGTTTAAGTACATGAGCAACGTCTAAAAAGCCCCGGCAAAATGGAAGTACTAAAATATTCTTTGACAAAGTGCGAGTGTTATTATTCACACGATAAAAGGTTCGTTTTGCCTTGTTAAGACAAGATTCCATAAACGCAGGTGGGTAGCACAGATCACTTCAAATACCGTTCATTTTTTCCAATTCGGCATCCATGTATTCCGGACTGCCGATCCTAAGAGCGCGGAGAAACATTGAAGAAAATATGGTCTTCTTAATGGGGGTGTCATGTCCAGAGTAAAAGTGTACGTAGGACAAATTGTTTTTTTTTTTCCAATAGATACTAAACAAAAATCTGGGCTTTCCCTATGTACACACACCTCCAAAAACGGGATTGAGTTGTCTTGTTCCACTTCTAAAGTGAAGTTAATGGAGGGGACTTGATCATTTAACTGAAGGAGGAAGTAATCCAGGTCACGATTCATGGGCCAGATACACAAAATATCGTCGACGTACCGCAACCATGGGATGCCAACCCCCAGGATTATCGGAATGTAAGTAATTTCGAAAAACTCTATATAAATATTGGAGAGGAGGGGCGACAAGGGGTTGCCCATGGCCATCCCAAAAACCTGTTGATAATACTCGCTATTGAAAGTGAATTTGCAGTCTTTGATGCAAAGCTTAATAAGTTCCAAAAGGATGTGTGCAGGTAGTGGCAGGTCGTACTTATGTAATTCTCGGGAGAGAAAGTCAAGCATATCGTCAATCGGCACTTTTATAAACAATGAACAAACGTCAAAACTGATCTGATAACACCATAGTTATTATGAACAAAGTGGACTACATAAGAAAGATGAACGAGCTGCTCCAGGTCCGCACCACATACAGAAAACTTAGGAAGAACCGCAGGATGACGTCATCAAATCATTCAATAGTGGCTTGAAACGCATTCTCAAAGATCATAAGGACTTAATTCCGTTTTTCATGTCCACTTCACCTTCTCTTCCCTATCTTTATGGTCTTATTAAAACCCACAAACCTGGCAACCCTATGCGCCCTATTATTAGTTCGGTGGGCTCTATTACCTATGTATAAACTCTCCAAATGGCTTGTCAATGTCTTGTCCCCCATTCTTGGAACTATCTCTGATTCACCTGTAAAAAATTCCATGGATCTTATTGAAAAATTGAATAATGTACGAACTGAAAGCAACGATAGATTGATCAGTTTTGACGTTTGTTCATTGTTTACAAAAGTGTCGATTGACGATATGCTTGACTTTCTCTCCCGAGAATTACATAAGTAAGACCTGCCACTACCTGCACACATCGTTTTGGAACTTATTATGCTTTCGATAGCGAGTATTAAATTATCAACAGGTTTTTGGGATGGCCATGGGCAACCCCTTGTCGCCCCTCTCCAATATTTATATGGAGTTTTTCGAAATTACTTACATTCCGAGAATCCTAGGGGTTGGCATCCCATGGTTGCGGTATGTCGACGATATTTTGTGTATCTGGCCCATGAATCGTGACCTGGATTACTTTCTCCTTCAGTTAAATGATCAAGTCCCCTCCATTAAGTTTACTTTAGAAGTGGAACAAGACAACTCAATCCCGTTTTTGGATGTGTGTGTACACAGGGAAAGCCCAGGTTTTAAGTTTAGTATCTATCGGAAAAAAACAAACAATTTGTCCTACGTACACTTTTACTCTGGACATGACACCCCCATTAAGAGGGGCATATTTTCTTCAATGTTTCTCCGCGCTCTTAGAATCGCCAATCCGGAATACATGGATGCCGAATTGGAAAAAATCAACGGTATTGGAAGTGATCTGTGCTACCCACCTGCGTTTATGGAATCTTGTCTTAACAAGGCAAAACGAACCTTCTATCGTGTGAATAATAACACTCGCACTTTGTCAAAGAATATTTTAGTGCTTCCATTTTTCTAAGGTTTTTCAGGCACTGCTAATGTACTTAAACTTTTGGATATTAATTTAGTATTTTCATATAACAATATTGTGAAAAATATCATAGTAAAAAATAGCCCTACCAATAATTTAGGCATTATCTATAAATTGATTGTAAACAATGTACAGTAATTCCTTTTAAATTGTCTGACGGGAAAGGATTTGCACACGCGTGTAAAATGGCATCAATATTCCGTTAGAACGGGACGGTCGTCCAGTGCCCTTTTTGTCCATTTGTCAGAGTTATTCGATTGTATTGATTGGAATAATGCTTCAGTTTGGTTTCACTCTAGCAACATTGTTCATAGAAATATTCTTGAGTCTGCTATTATCCAACTTACAAATAACTTTAACATGAGCAAATGTCTTTTTCAACTCGATCCCGTTGTTTTGAATTCGTTTAGAATGGATTTAGACAAGGGGCAGAGTGCTAAAACTTTGGTAAATTTCCCTTATAAATATGTATGCTCCTCTTACAATTTTTATTTTTCAATTTATTTTTATTTTTTTTTTTTTTTGTGGCCTATATATCATTCAGGCATTATCTATAAAATTGGTTGTAAACAATCCATTTGATCTTGTGTTGAATTCGGGCAAAGTGCTAAAATTGGTAGTTTTCCTTCCAAATTTGTATGCTCCTCCCACAATTTTTATTTCTATATATATATATATTTTTTTTTTTGTAACCTATATATAGTCTTGAACTCTTTATTTACTTCAGTGTTCCTGAGGATGTCATTAGATGAAAGCGCTTGAGCGCCATTCTGTGTTTCCTTTCCTTCGTGGTTTTATTCATCTATATATATATATATATATATATATATATATATATGGGATGAATTTCATAAAAAACACGTGAAATGAATGAATGCTGCAAACCCACAAGGAAAAAGAAAAACGATTCCAAGGCCTTTCGTGTATTCAAAGCTACACCTCGTCAGGGAATGAAGATAAAAGGCGAGATGCCCAGAAATATATACAACGTACAGGAAAAACAAAACAATTAGCACATACTTAACGAGGGTTAATGAGAGGCAAAAGAAATTTTAACATGATATCGTCAATTTTATACGTCCCCGGTAAAACGTTAGATATTAGGGTAAAACAGCATAAATATGATTGTAGAACAGCTAATAATTCCAATGCTTTATTTAACCATATGTATAGATGTAACCATAGCATCAAGTGGGATAGTTCTAAAGTGCTTGTTAAAAACAGAGATATAATAGAAAGAAATATTCTAGAATGTGCATTTATTCATTTTAAAAACAATTTCAATAACAGTGCGGGGACGTATAAAATTGAAGATATCATGTTAAAATTTCTTTTGCCTCTCATTAACCCTTGTTAAGTATGTGCTAATTGTTTTGTTTTCCCTGCACGTTGCATATATTTAGGGGCATCTCGCCTTTTATCTTCATTCCCTGACGAGGTGTAGCTTTGAATACACGAAAGGCCTTGGAATCGTTTTTCTTTTTCCTTGTGGGTTTGCAGCATATATATTAGGGCGGCCCACTTTTCAATTTTTTTTGAAAAGTATAGGTGATCGTGGTTTTTCCCATTATTTGGCACTATACTAGCACATTGGTACCATTTTTACAAAAATTGATCAATATTTAGGGGTCTCGCATCGCCTTGAAATTACTAGTTTTTTTTTTAAATGCATACTTTTTAACTTTTTACTGAATCAAGATAAATCATTAAGTAGGGATGTTTTCTGAATCCTCTTAATGAGAGAAGTCGTTTGGTGTGCCTGCCAATGTCATACGACTAACGGTTTAAAGGTTGTGCCTGTATACAGGTAATACCAATGTGCTAGTATAGTGCCAAATAATGGGAAAAAACACGATCACCTATACTTTTCAAAAAAATGAGTCACCATACCCGGGCGGAATGTATAATGTATATAGGTAATTAGAAAATGCACTATGCCTGTGCCAGGTACCTAACCTATTTCTTTTTTTGCAGATCATAACATTTTGAAATTCTGTCTGAGTTCCTCATCCTTTGTCATGGACAAATCGATGGCAACCATAACTGGAAGAACTCTTGAAGCTACAAATAGAGAGTCATCAAAAGGAAAGGCGAAAATAACATCGCTACCTTCTCTAAGATCGGCCTCGGAAATTTTTTTAGTTGGCCAACCGTCGTCCTCCATCAGTGGTAGTAAATTGCCAACAACACGGCAGGTTTTGCAATACTTCTTCAGTGTTATCCAGTACACTGCTAACAGGAAAGACGCATTCAAAGAAACCGTAAACAACGTCTTAAAGTTTTGGAACATGGGCCGCATTAAAACAATCACAAAGCTCAACTCCGAACGGAAGCTAGAGGCATTGTGGAAAGAGTGGCACTTACTCCAAAAGAGCAGAAAACGAGAAACTGACGCCAGAGGAAAACGGCAGAAGTTTTCGGACAGTGTGGACAAGCTGTGGGATATCGGAGCATCTGACGCTGTCGAAGATATAAAGAAGAATCGACTGCTGTCCGACAAGGACCAGAAAGAAGACATTGACTTCTACCTCGATCAACGTGGTTCTCGGGTGGCAACGATGAGCGGGAACGATAAAGTTTTCGCTGTAAAAAGAAAGCTACAGGAAGGAAGAAAACGTCCTCGCCAGGAGCCGCAAACCTCAAAGTGTGCATACGAAACCGGAGATGAGGCCATGGAGAATGATGATACTGGCATGTCAGGAGAGTCGGAGACAGAACTAGCGTTCCCTCTGCCGAAAGAGCCAAGTGTGTCTGTCAATCTTCCTCGCCGCATCCTTAATGCACCTGCTGTCATGGAAGTGGCTGATCGTTTCCGCATGTCCAATAATCAGGTGCGTATTGTGTATAGTATTCATCGATAGCGTCAGTTTTAAAGTGTCCCGTAACCCACATGTATTCTTGACAGTTTCCTTTCCACTTTCCATTCTCTACATAGGTAGTAAGCATTGTGGCTGCTATCACACGTTCGGCGGATCCACCAGCAGACCTCAATAAGTTCAGCATCTCGAAAGAAACGGCTCGCCGGGGAAGAGTGTCACATCGCCGTGAAGTGGCGACGGCTGTGAAGGACTCCTTCACGCCACCGAGGCACACTGTCTGTTGTCCACTGGGATGGCAAAATGGTCAAGGTCAGTTGATTAAGTTTTCATAGCTATCAATTTAGTAATGAGATTCATGAAGCATAATGTCAATTAAAAAGAGAACTGAATGTGAACAAAAATAGGTTACTTTACAACCATGAAATTGAAATATATGGCATGTGTTTCAGAACTTCCTTGAAACGGCGGAGCACCGCCAAGCAATTCTCATCACCGGGGCTCCTCATTGCACAGAAGGAAAGTTGCTGTCAGTCCCAGCTGTTGCTGACGGCACCGGACTGTCGCAGGCGCGGGCAACCATACATGCTCTCGAAGATTGGGGATGTGAGGAGAGCTTCATCGGACTCTGCTTCGACACCACTTCCACCAACTCGGGGAGGGTGCAGGGTGCAGTTGTCCGGCTGGAAAACATGCTCGGGCGACCGCTACTCCAGCTGGGATGCCGTCATCACGTCCTAGAGCTTATTGTGGGGGCAGTAGCCGTCACCCTGCTCGGAAGGACTACGGCACCAACTGATCCTTTGTTTCAGCAGTTGAAGAGAAGGTTAGTTCATTTTTTGTGCAAGGTAAAGTTAGGACACACATGATATTCCACTAGTTTATAAAACAGCAAGCCAAACCGGAACTTCAGAGTTTTCTCACACAATTTTCTTGTTTTTTATTTTTGAAGATGGGATCTTCCTTATTTGTCTGCTATTTGCTGATTTTTTTGAAAAGTATAGGTGATCGTGGTTTTTCCCATTATTTGGCACTATACTAGCACATTGGTATTACCTGTATACAGGCACAACTTTTAAACCGTTAGTCATATGACATTGGAAGGCACACCAAACGACTTCTCTAATCAAGAGGATTCAGAAAACATCCCTATTTAATGATTTATCTTGATTCAGTAAAAGTTAAAAAGTACGCATTTTAAAAAAAAACTAGTAATTTCAAGGTCGATGCGAGACCCCTAAATATTGATCAATTTTTGTAAAAATGGTACCAATGTGCTACTAGTATAGTGACAAATAATGGGAAAAACTACGATAACCTATACTTTAAAAAAAAAATTTAAAAGTGGGCCACCCTAATATATATATATATATATATATAGGGTGAACCAAATGTAGGTGGACAGTAAATGATAACGTTTATTTTGAGAATACATATTTAATTTTTTTGTATACTATAATACAAAATAAAATTTAAATAAATTTAGTTATAATATTTAATATAATAAAACACAAACACCATAGTTATAATGAACACCATAGTTATAATATAATATAACACAAACCGTATTCAACCTACTGTCCACCTACTTTTGGTTCACCGTGTATATATATATATATAATATATATATATATATGTATACTGGGTGATTGAAAAGTAAGGACCCAATTTCAAATGGCCGTATTTACTAAACGAAAAGTGGTATTACAGAAATTCTTTCATCATTTTAAAACAGAAACATTGCCATTTATTCTGCTATCTCAACATAACCCCCAGCATTCTGAACACATTTCTGTAGCCGCGAAGATACAGACGCAACACTTTTCTGTAAGAAGTCTTCAGGCAGAGCGGCAAAAACATCTCGAATTCGCTGCTCCAATTCGTCAAGTGTCCGGGGTTTTGCTCGGTACACTTCCTCTTTAGCCGAGCTTCATTCACATTTTCCTCTGATCGGGATGTCGATGGTCTCCTGGACCGCGCTTCATCCTTCACAGAACCCGTTGTCATGAGCTTTGTGTGGTATCCTTTGCACTGAGGGTAGCATGTCTTCCATGAATTGACCTCCACCATCTCTGCACTTGATTCACAGACTGCCACAACCTCGTGCCTGGCAGCTCTTGAGCGCGTTCCCGTACTGTCAATTTTTGTGCCATTGTTTACCTACAAAGCAAAGGGAAAATTGTATTAGCTTCAAATGGCAATGTTTTTGTTTTAAAATTGTGTAAGAATAGTAGCAACACAGCATTCCGTTTAGGAGATACAGCCATTTGAAATTGGGTCCTTACTTTTCAATCACCCTGTGTATATATATATATATTATATATATATATATATATATTATATATATATATATATATATATATCATATATCATATATATATATATCATATATACTGTATATATATATATATACAGTATATCATATATATATATATATATATATATATATATATATATATATATATATATATATATATATATATATATATATATATATATATATATATATATATAATACAGTGTGTCTGTAAAGTCATGGTGGGATTTTAAATAGCTATGTTATTGCAACGAAACATGATAATGAGATGAAAAAAGGCAAATTGAAGAACAACTCTAAAAGAATAACTTTATTTAACGTAGATCGATATGGGCTCCTCTGGTAGCCCTGCAGACATCTTGGCGGTGATTCAATTCCAGCCACACACGCCCAAGAACATCAGGAGTGACGGATGCGATAGCTTCCGTGATTCGCTCGTGCAAGTGATGAATATCCCTAATGGGTACACTGTACACGCTTTGCTTGACGTAACCCCACAAATAAAAGTCCAAAGGTGTCAGGTCCGGAGAGCGTGGAGGCCATGGCTTTCATCCTCCTCTTCCTATCCATCTTTGTGGAAATTTTTCATTAAGGAATTCTCGAACAACGTTGGCATAGTGCGGAGGAGCACCATCTTGCTGAAAGATGACATTATTGTCAATAAATTGGGGTACTGCAAAATGTTCCAACATAGGGAGGTAGTTGTGTGACGTCACAGTGGGTTCCGCAAAGAAAAATGGGCCAATCACTCGATCTCGTGCTAGAGCACACCACACATTAACTTTCGGGCTATTACGCTCATGTTCAACATAGGCATGTGGACAGCCTAGACTAACTACGAGATAAAGGTTAAGCTTAGCCTAGACTAACTACAAGATACAACTTTGAGAGTTGTTCTTAAATTTGGCATTGTTTCATCTCATTATCATGTTTCGTTGCAATAATATAGCTATTTAAAATCCCACCATGACTTTACGGACACACTGTGTATATATGAAGTTGTTTAGTGACATTCGATTTACAATCACCTAAACCTGGAAAATAATTTTTAAAATCTAAAACGATGATTATCAGAAAGGGTGGATTGAGAACGGTGGATTAGCCATCAAAGTTTTTAAAATGGTTAACATCGTGGAATTCATAATGACCTTTTGGGGGAGTTATACGTTATAAGTACAAACAAGGGAATTTATAGATGTATAACGAAAATATAAAACTATTTGAACATTTTAAGGAAAAAAATCTTTAGTGAGCGGTGGTTAGCTCCCCTGAATGATATTACTGTTCACAATGACATCCTCAGGGACACTGAAATAATATGATAAATATCGCGTCAAATGAACAACTCGTGTATTAAAAGAATAAATTGGCGTAAAATGCTTTATTACATTACCTGTATCTCTGACGGATTATTCAGAAGAGGTACTCTGAAGGTGTTTAGTGACATTCATTTCACAGTCACCTAAAACTGGAAATAATTTTTAAAAATCTAAAACGATAATTAACAGAAATGGTGGAGAATGTGTGTGTGTGTGTGTGTGTGTGTGTGTGTGTGTGTGTGTGTGTGTGTGTGTTGTGGTAAATTCTGTTTGGGAAATAAATTTGGAGTTTCAGTCCACTTGGTTTCGGATTAAAATCTCGACGAAATATATATACAGAGGATAGAGTGAATATAAAAATAATTTTTAGCACTAACTGACAAGAGCCTCAGGATATATATATATATATATATATGCTACAATAAATAAATTATTCCATTTTATTTTTAAATATATAATTCGTAATAATGATGATAATGTATATACTGAGGCTGATAAAGGTTATTCAGCTCATTGTTTCAGATTATGTATAAGTTTTTGTGTCCCAGAGAGAGAGAGAGAGAGAGAGAGAGAGAGAGAGAGAGAGAGAGAGAGAGAGAGAGAGAGAGAGGGAAACTTATTTTTCTGGATGGATTTCAACATAAAATTTGATTATTTATCAATTGTTTTATTATAAGCTTATATATATATATATATATATATATATATACACACACACACACACACACACACACACACAAGAGTGATCAAAAAGTATCGATAATTTTATTGCTACGGACATATGAATGCAAATAAGAAATAATGTTTAGATATGTGAGTCTTCCTGCCCTCTGGCATCTGCAGTCTGAAGCAAAATCTGCTACCATGAGTCAGTAGTTGGTTGGAGCGCTTAAAAAGAGGGTGTGTTTTTGCAGTACGTATAAATCTCTGAAGTGGAACAACGCGCGTTCGGAGACGAACGAAATGATTAAAACAGCTTTTGGAAATGATGTTCTCAGTGTAGCTAACGTTTACAAATGGCACAAAAAGACAAGGAACACAGTGGCCGCCCTTCCACTTCTCGTACGGATGAAAATGTCCAACAGACTCGATTTCTGGTATGAGCAAATGTTTCTCCATTTTTAAACTCGTGTTTTAAAAGAATAAATTGGCGTAAAATGCTTTATTACCTTAACTGTATCTCCGTTTAGCAGTAGAATCTGATGCAGGGTGCGAAATAATCCAACATTGGTTGGCGTAAAATGTTGTATTACCTTACCTGTGATAATATATATATATATATATATATATATATATATATATATATATATATGCTGAAGCTCTTGTCAATTAGTGGTAAAAATTATTTTTATATTGACTCTATCCTCTGTATATACATTTCGTCGAGATTTTAATCCGAAACGAAGTAGACTGAAACTCCAAATTTATTTCCCAAATAGTATTTACCACATATTTATTACCTATATATGTAATAACGCCTCTCCCCGAGTTCGGCAAAGCCAGGATGTTACTCGAGAGAGGGTATTACTTTAGCACTCCTGGATGAAGAAATAGTTTACTCTTCGTATTCCCACAATCGCGGAGTACTGTTTAGGCCCGTGATCTTTTTCCCAGTTATCAAAGTCGAAAGAGTAGAAAATAAACACAACAGCTTATACGATTTTTAATTTAAATTTAGGCGAGATAAATTTTTAATCATTTATAGTGAATTAAATGTTTCTTTTTACACAAAACAGAGAGTTAATAATATATAATAATAAAAGTTTCATAATTATAATAGTTACTTTTCTTCATTGTAAGATATGAAATAAGCCAGAGACCCCTCTAAGACATCCTTCTCCGTTCTGAGTCTCCAAGCTTATATGAATCAATTGCTAAGCTACTGTTCTTTCTCTATACAGTCAGACTTAAATTGAAACCCCTTAAATCTTCCAATTTCCAAAAGGAATTCCCGTTAACGGACCGAAAACCCTTCCAGCCCGGAGACCCTTCTCCCAGGGATCTGCCTTAAGGGCGCTGACCCCCTTCTTATATAGTCAAAGGAACGAAACCTGGCTACGCCATCACGCAAGCGGTTGACGTCACCTGAAAACATTGTAGAACCGAGCTTCTTAACAACTGTTTTTCCGAAGTGAAATCAAAGAAACCTTCTGCGTCACTGCGTGTGAATTCCGTTTGGGAGGAAACGAGTCATACATAGCTTGGGAATTATTGAATGAATGAAATTACATAAAGATAATGGTCATCAGCGCGCGACTTTACTTCGATTATAAATTATAACATGTATAACATACAGTATATATATATATATATGTATATATATATATATATATATATATATATATATATATATATATATATATATATATATATACACCTTACCTTACAACCTTACAAAGGTTTCGCGGCGATGATTTCTCATTTCGCGAAGGTCAAGCTCGTCGCCTCTCCTCTCGAGTTGTCCTGGTGAAGTAGTGAGTTGGATTCTTGCGCTTTCCACCTCACATAGCCAGGTACGCCCGGCTCATCGGGGATTGTTCTGCACTAGGCGTCTAGTCTTCTTTTGAAGATTTCCACCGCAACTCCCTTCCTGTTTCTTAGGTCTTTGGGCAACTGATTAAACAGTTTTGGTCCTCTCACTATAAAACTATTTTCTTTCAAGGTTAAGGATGTTCCCTGCCTCGCCTTCAATTTGGGAATACGACAGTCTACCGTTTCTACTTTCCACCGTTGTTTGGGGAGTTATAGGGTTCAGAGTAAGATTAGGGACTAGTTTCTCTATTATTTTCCAAGTGTAAATAATGGTGTATCTCTCTCTTTCCCTTTCCAGTGCATATAGGTCTAGTTCTCGTAACCTTTCCCAGTAATTTAGTTCTTTGCACCCATTGATCTTGGCTGTGAAGATTCTCTGGATCCCTTCCAGCTGTCTAATGTCTTCTTTTTTATATGGAGATGTTAGGAACGAGCAGTATTCCAATTTGGGTATTATCAGGGTTTTCAGTAGAGGAATCATTACATTCCTATCCCTTCGTTTAAAGGTTCTCAATATCTGACCCGTTATTCTCTTTGCTCTGTTTACTGCTATCTTATTTTGTGTTTCAAATTTCGCATTATCGGACATTATAACCCCTAAATCTTTTGCTCTGGAATTTCTCTGAATTTCCTGTCCATTTGGGATATAATATTCCATGGATTTTAGGTCTTCTCTTTTTCCGTACCGTAATAGCTGAAATTTCTCGGTGTTAAACTTCATATTGTTGTCTTCCGTCCACTTGTAGATTCTGTTTATGTCGGTTTGTAGAGATCCTATGTCTTCTGGTTTTCTTATTTTTCTACTGATCTTTGTGTCATCCGCAAAGGATGTTACTGTGCTGACTCTGGTAACGTCCTCATCTATGTCAGTTAGCATGATTATGAAGAGTAGTGGAGCTAATACTGTTCCTTGTGGTACCGAGCTGAGGACCTCTGATTCTGATGAAGATTCTCCTTGTACTCTAACGACTTGCCGCCGCTCACTAAGGAAATTATATATCCATTTCCGTACTTTTCCTGTACTCCCATATATTTCAGTTTATGTATTAGGATTCCGTGGTCACACTTGTCGAACGCTTTAGCAAAGTCTGTGTATAGTACATCATAGTTTTCATTACTTTCAAGTGAATCAATAATGTTTGTTGTAGTGTTCCATTAGTTGTGATAGGCATGATCTGGCTGACCGAAACCCGTGTTGGTTATCATTGAATTTTTTCTGAGTTTCCAAAAAATCATAGATTTTCTGTCTAACTATTTTTTCAAATATTTTAGTGAGATGGGATGTAAGCGATACTGGCCTATAGTTTTTAGCATATATTTATATATATATATATATATATATATATATATATATACAGGCGTCCCAAAAAATGTATACACACTTTAAATACTTATAAAGGCAGTGTTTATTAAAATACATTTCATTTTCAAAATGTAATAGAATCTACAGACATTATTTAATTGTTTTGTCAACGCCTGTTTTCAAACTGACGTCCGTTCTGGTCCAGGCACTGCTGATAACGCGAAGCAATGGAATCGCAAACATCACGAAACATTTCGTTTGGTATTTGTGTGCATTCTCGTTCAATGGCTGCTCTCAATTCAGCAACTGTTGCAGGTTTTATAGCGTAGACTTTGTCTTTTAAGTATCCCCATAAAAAAAAGTCTAGTGGTGAGGTCTGGTGAACGCGGAGGGTATTCTACGAAACCCCTTCGTCCAATCCACATCCACATCGTGCCAGTACCACTCGCAATACTCCACTCTTCGGTCCGGATCATCTTCATTAATAGCATGGACTAATCTTGGAATGTAACTTTTCCATTGACAGCGCTTCAAATGCGTTGGACAGACGATTCTGAAATTCCTACCTCACGACTCGCTTGCCGCACAGATTTTCTTGGACTTTGGTGATACGTTTCAGTACTCTTTCTGCTTTGTGGGGCTTGTCGATGTCCGTGGTCTTCCGGAACGCTTCTTGTGGACATTCTGAACAGTTCCATCGGCTTCAAACTTATCTCTAATTCGAGTGATGGTAAGTCGCGTTGGTGGATCTGTTTGAAACTCCCTCTCTAAACTGTCTTTGCACTTCACTGCGTTTTCACACTTCCAGTAGCATTTTAGAATGAATTTCCTTTGTTCAAAGCTTAGTCTGACTGCCATTATTAATTCTAATGGGTTTAACTTGGAAAGAAAGAAACATCAATTGAGCTATCAGCTGTTAAAGTGTGTATACATTTTTTTGGGACGCCCTGTATATATTATATATATATATATATATATATATATATAGGGTGAACCAAATGTAGGTGGACAGTAAATGATAACGTTTATTTTGAGAATACATATTTAATTTTTTTGTATACTATAATACAAAATAAAATTTAAATAAATTTAGTTATAATATTTAATATAATAAAACACAAACACCATAGTTATAATGAACACCATAGTTATAATATAATATAACACAAACCGTATTCAACCTACTGTCCACCTACTTTTGGTTCACCGTGTATATATGTGGTGTGGTGTGTGTGTGTGCATTAAATATTCAGTTCATTGTTTCAGACTGTGTAGGGAATTTTTGTGTCCCATTAATAATAATAATAAATCTTAATTGAAGCATCAAGTACTTGCCTTATTTTGGTAGTCACTATAATAAACAACATTTCATGCACTGGGACGTTTTCATATGGAGAAATCATAATGTGTGTGTGTGATAATAGGGGATCTATGTGCGTTTGTGTGCGCTTTTTGACTGTTCAAACGATATATACACTGTGCCAACTGGCTGATAATGCCTGGAGGCACTAGCTTCTTCGCCAACTGGCGGATTTCGAGTTCTCAGCCAAGTGAAGCTACCTGAGCTCTCATTAAGCTTCTGCATCTGGCTGAAGCTGGATGGGCTCTTCCTCTCTCTCCTCCTCTCTCTTAGGTTAGGTATACCCTTTGAGGGGTGAGGCCGTCCCAACTTCTCACCCAAAGAGGTTAGTTAGACTCCCCTAGCTTTCTGGGGGGCTCCCCCTTTTTTTAGCACCCTGGGGGTTGACATTGGGGAGCGGGTTGGCACCTTGCAACGAGGGGGGGGAGGCGGGTGTAACTGGCACTCATTTCATCAACATTGCAATTGCATATGCACTCTACCATTTTGCGGTTATACTGCTCACTTGAATGATTATGGAAATCCGCATCTTTTTGCTCGTGTTTGGATAACAAAAATGCCGTTTAAAGTGTTTTTAGCGGAATTTCCCAATACAAGGGTCCAATACGTTATATAGGGACGAAGAAGAGTATGATAGAGTTAATAGAACCTATTTAGGGAGTAAATGTCTAAGCTTAAACATTATAGCAACGCTCCTTTAAATCTTTTTTGAGTTATAACTATTCATAATCACTCCACTGCAAATTCTTGTCTAGCATTATACAAAGAAATTTTGTTACAATTCACTCCTTTACAGCGATTTCATGAACATTTAGTTCATCAAGATGCGCATTTCGTTTATTAGTAAAACTTATGAAATTTATTTCACTGGTATTTAGGAAGAGTTTATTGATGGTCAACTATTTCATTAAATTGAAAAATTCTGATTTAAATATAAAGTTGTATCATCTGCGAACATTAAGAAGTTAATTATATCAGAAAAGTGTCGAAGATTATTTATATTTAATAAAAATAACAGTGGACCCAAGTCTGAGCATTGGGGCTACAATGTTTAACAGTCGTTTAAGTTGAGCAGACCTTATCTACTGATACAAATTAACATCTATTGGACTAATAACTTTTAAACAAATCACTAATAGCTCCTCTAAAGCCATAACAATACAATTTAAGTAGAATATTATGATCTGTTACACCAAAAGTCTTACTGAAATCAATAAATATAGAAATAATTATTCCTTTGTTTTCTTTATCTACATTTACAATTTCCATAAGATTTAAAATAGTCATTTCTTTTTTATTTTTATGAAAGCCACACACCATCCCGTAATTAGCTGCTAGTATAGGATCACCCCCTTAAACAGGGATGTTATACAACCAAGTTTTAGCACTGATGGGAACACTCCTTTGGCAATACTTTGATAATTTTAGCCAAAGTTACAGAAATCTTATCTTTAACAAGTTTCAATATAGGTACAGGAATGTTATGAATGTTATGTTTTGTATTTTTTAATTTACCAATAATATTCTGGACCTCAGTAGAGGTAGCAGGAACAAAAGGAAATGAATTTAGTGGGTTGGGTGGCTGTAGTTTAACGGTGAGTGATCATTATTTAGTAACTGTGAGCGAAGTTCATTAGCTATTGAAGTAAAATGGTTATTTAAAGAGTCTGCAATAGAAATATCATCACTAATTTCCTTATTACCAACGCTTAGTTTCTCTATTGAATTTTTCTTAATTTGGTTTCTGGGAAGACTGTTGATGGTTGTCCAAGTGTTTTCTTGTCTCCTTTATGTTTGGAAAATTGATTGTTATAATAGTTATATTTTGCAATTTTGATTGATTTAGTTAAGTTGTCTCTATACTGAGTATACTGTACTTTCAGAATTTTAATTTTGCTTTGTAATTGTAATTTGGATAATTTATCTCTGTTCTTTACTGAAGTATTAATTCCTGGAGGGATCCATGGATTTGTGAGACCTTTGGACAACTGTTTTCCTCTTTAAAGGAAAGCAAGTATTAAAAATATGAAATAAAAATTCAGAGAAAAAATAAGGTTCTTTTGCATTATCCTCCCAACACTAATTTTTTTATATAATGTTGGTTTGGTTTTGGTTATGGTACTTTATTTTCCTTCCATTATAAAAAAATTAGTGTTGGTATTAGGTTAGGTTAGGTTACGGTAAAACAGCCCGCCGCAGGCGTTAGCCGTTATAAAAAAAAATTAGTGTTGGGAGGATAATGCAAAAGTACCAAAATTAAATATATGAGCTGGAAAATGTACAGTATGTCAAGCTGCTGTAATATCGATCAAACTCTTCTCGTTCACTCGTTTTCATATCGTCATAGTTAAAATAGTGTTTGAATGGTGGTAGTCCAACGTAGTCAAGCGTTTAACGTGTGAGGAATGTGTAACGGAAATACACTTTCGATACCTCGGCATCCAGCCCCATCACCTCGGGTAGCTTAGCTCGCTTGTAGAGGTGTAAACAGTAGAGTGTCTCTGAATTGTATATTATTACCTATCTGCACCTGAATGAGCTTATTACCTGTTTTCAAGGGATCGGCCGTGAATATTTTTGATGATTCATTCTCAAGCAGTTCTTTATGAAGAAACTGCATACCAAACTTTGCAGTTATGTGCCAGAATGTACACCTCGTTAACCTCGTTTAGGTTTCCTGTGTTGGTCTCTCTTCACACGAAGGTCAAGCTGGTGGCCCTCGCCTCTAGGCCTGGCTTGGTGGAAGAGCGAGTTGCTCTCTTGCGCTCTCCACCGCACATAGCCAGGTACAACCGGCTCATCTGGTACCGTCCTGAGCCAGACATCTAGTCTTCTCTTGAAGACGTCAACTTTGACCCCTGTAACGTTTCTGAGGTCCTTTGTAAGCTGGTTAAACAGTCTTGGTCCCCTGACAACCAAGCTATTTTCCTTCAGTGTTGAGGAGGTCCCTTGTCGGGCCTTTAATTTAGAAACACTACACATTCTGCCTTTCCTATTTTCCAGCGTTGTTTGGATGATAATTGGGTCTAGTTTGAGGTTTGGTACCAGTTTTTCGATCATTTTCCATATGTTCTTTATGGTGTACCTCTCTCTTCTTTCCAGGGAGTACAGATTTAGTTTACGTAGTCTTTCCCAGTAGTTGAGTTCTTTGCAGCCATCAATCTTGGCTGTGAAATGTCTCTGCGTTTTTTCTAGTTTATTAATTTCTTTCTTTTTATATGAGGACGTCAAAACTGAGCAGTATTCAAGTTTTGGTGATCAGTGTTCTGTTAGATCGTCCGTTAGTTCATTATTTCCTTTCCTTAAGGGCCCGATGGTAGCGCGCGTTTTTATTTTCCTTTTCGCATAGCTATGGAAGTATTTTGGAGTTTCCTTTATTGCTTCTACCGCCTTTTCCTCTTTCCTCTCTGTATGGCCCTTAATCAGGGTTTGTATTTCCCTATCAATACTCTCCAGGTTTTCTTGTATTATTTTCCTGGCATTGTTTTCTCCGCAATTAGCTAACTTCGCCGCTACTCTCTTTCTTTTGCAGAATATTCTTCTCTTTTTCCTCTCTAGCCAGTTCCTCTTTCCTTTTGGCTCTGCTGTTGGAGCATTTTTTTCTAACATTTTCAGCGTCTTTTCTTTCAATGTTGTTAGCATTTCCTCAGTTGTTTTATTCTCTAAAACTGTTCGGCAATCTATTTGGGCCATGTGTGATCTAATTTCTTCCCAGTTTATCGTCTTGGAAGTTAAAAGCCCCAAATTTGCTTCTTCCTTTCGTATGTGTATTGTCTTTTAATGTTATCGCCATATTTGTTGATATCTCGATTATGTTGTGGTCTGAGATAACAGGTGGGGTTATTTTTATATTAGCAATCAAGTTCATGTTATTCGTGAATACCAGATCTAGGCAGTTATTTTTTCTGGTATCTGTTTTCTCTTGTGTCAGCATAAACTCTTTTGTGAGAGCTATCAACATTTTTGCTTGCTCCTGATCCTCTCTTGTGCCCCACTTATCTTCCTGTATAAATATATTTCTACCCACCTTTTTGTATTTTATAAATAGGAAATTAAAATCGCCGCAGAGTATTATATTAGGGGATGGAGAGTTTAGGGACTTTATTAGGGTTCTGATATCATCAATGGCATTCGAAAATTTTTCAGCTGGAGAGTTTGGAGGTCTATAGATGACTATCAGTCCCACGTTTAGTTTCTCTTTTCACTGCAAGAGTTTCCACGAAGCTGTTGGATTTGCTTATTACCGTCTCTATCATATTACTCTCATGTATGTAAATAGCACAGCCACATTTACGTCTCGCTGTCAGTGGCGGCTCGTGTCTTTCAGTTATGGGGGTGCTGCCTCAGAAATTGCGAACAATTGTGTCGATTATATATATATATATATATATAATATATATATATATATATATATATATATATATATATATATATATGAGAGAGAGAAAGTCGAATAGATAATAGATAACTACTCACTACTCAATCATAAAAATAAGTAAAATGTATCATAAAATCAATTATAGGGTACTTACGCTTAACGGGTAATTTCGAATTTGCCAAAAATTTTATTTATAAACAAATTCCATTCTTCTGTTTTATTCTGGAAGAACTTTCAGATCATGGGCTATCCTTTCAAAATAAAAATAAAAGTCAGCAGGTTTAAAACGCAAGTTGGGAAACTTGAACTTAAGGCCAAGAGACAAGAGAAAATTTCATGCTTGACAGGGTATAGTCAGATAATTCCTAATGACCTGACCAGGATCCAGAAAATAAGGGCGAGATAGGTTTAACTTAAAAAGCTTTATGGACTAGAGGGTTTGAGACTCCACCGTAAACTTGAAAGTCTGTCAGAAAATTAAAGAAGATTGAATTGGCCCTTGAATTTTTAGAAATCTGCGGAATAGTGGCGTCTTTCCTAATTTTATTTATTACAAACTGTATCGTAATTCACTCTATTCTTCAGAGTTTTTATAGGTCATCTTTTGGTATATTATCTTAACAATGAAATTTAATTACAAATTTAAGCTTAAGCATGATATTTCGAACAAGATTTTGTGCTCTTAAAAGCCACTTGAAGGCCTTGGTCTCTTTTGTGACCTATGCGTGCATAGTGGTCTACATTCATGTTTTCCTCCCTTTCATATGTACGTTCTATTTCCCGGATTCATGACCGCAAGCTTTTTAAGTTTTAAACCTATCTCGCCCTTATTTTCTGGATCCTGTCAGGTCATTAGGAATTTATCTGACTATACCGTGTCAAAGCGTGAAAGTTTTCTCTGTCTCTTGGCCTTAAGTTCAAGTTTCCCAACTTGCGATTTAACCTGATGACTTTTTTTTTATTTGAAAGGATAGCCCATGATCTGAAAGTTCTTCCAACCGTGATGCTAATGATTTGGTAAGGTTAGACAACATATTTCCCAATTGTCCCATGGATTGTTTTCTAAAATTAAAGCTTTTAAGTTTTCTACAATTTTTTCTGCATAGGAGGACCGTGAAATTTTAAAAGGTTTGGGTGTAATGAATCTATTGTTATTACTAAACCAGATAAGGGTAGTGGTGTTGTGGTTATGAATAAAACGGATTATATTAAAAAAAATGCTTGATATTCTTTCCGATTCATTAAATTTTTTAAGGTAGATGAACGGCTTCTAAAATTATTCCGCGATTGGAAGACGAAGGTTAACCGTTTTTGCTTAAGCTTAAACATGATTGTGTTATTAACTCCTCCACGTATGATGAACTGTACGTTTCAGGCTCTTATTTGGGCCTTATGTATGGTCTGCCTAAGTTCATAAAGTCGTGTTCCATTGCGCCCAATTTTAGCGTCTTATCCTTTGGCTAATTACAAACTTGCCAAATTTCTTGTCCCACTGTTATCATCATTTACTGTGAACTTGTACATGTTAAGGATAGTTTTTCTTTGTGTCGGAAATTAAGAAGTTTAATATGATTCTTTGTTTATGACAAGTTTGATGTATCTTCCCTCTTTACAAATGTCCCCTTGGATGAGACCATTACAATTATTTAAATAAAGCTTTTCCACAGCCGGACTCACTTTTTCAGGCTTTGGCAGAGCACAGTTTGAGCAGCTTCTGAATTGGCAGTCAAGGATAACTTTTTAGTTTTCAAGGGTAGTTTACCGTCATTGATGGGGGGGAGTGGGGGGGAGCCCCTTAGGTCCCGTTTTTGCCAATATTTTCATGTCTCATCTTGAGGAAAGGGCCTTCTGTGAATGCCCCCTCACATTAAGCCGAAATTGTACAGACGTTATGTTGATGATACGTTTGCTTTATTCCAAACGGATAATCAATCAGTTCAGTTTTTAAATTTTCTGAACACACTGCTAAGAACATTATATTTACGCAGGAAAGGAAGTTCAAGGTTCTATTCCTTTCCTTGATGTTTTGGTTTCGAAATCAGGCTCGACTGTTTTAACTTCGACATAACCGGAAGCCTACTTTACGGGTTTAGGTTTTAATTTTTATAGTTTTTGCGATTTTAATTACAAACTAAGTTCCATTCGCACTTTAGTGCATAGAGCTTATATATTTGCTCAAACTTTTGCTCTGCTTCATAATGAGTTTGAATTCCTTACTGATTTTTTCTTTAAAAATGGTTTTCCACGGGATCTTGTACAAGGTATTATTGGTAAATTTCTTAATAATGTTTATTCCCCCAACCTTATCCCAACGTATGATGTTCCTAAGAATTGTAAATATCTTGTTTTGCCTGACCTCTACCATTTTAACACTTTTGTGAAAAAGCAATTGTTGAGTGTGGTGAGAAAATTTTATTTTCACACTGATTTTAAGGTTGCTTTTGTAAATAATAATACCCTTGAATGTTTTTTCCGTTGTAAGGACAAAATCCCCCCTACGACGAACTGTTCTGTCGTTTATTTGTTTACCTGCCCTGGGTGTTCCCAGGGGAACTACGTTGGCAGCACAGTTCGTTCTTTGCAGGCAAGATTTTGCTCCCATATGGGTATTAGCCATAGGACAGGGAAAGTTTTATCTTAAAAGGAACAGTCTGCCATTAGAAATCATTCTGTTAAGTGTAAGGTTGATATTTCCGTTAATAACTTTAAAATTCTTAAATCATTAAAATGCCCGTCCTCTCTCCGTATTTACGAATCTCTGTGCATTAAATTTCTGAACTCTAGTTTAAATATTGATTCTAGTTGTTACCCCTTTATATTAATTAAAATACCTACAAACTAATTCCCCCCACCCCCCACCCCTTGACCCTGTCTCCTTTTCGCCTCAGTTGTTTGTGGCTGTCAAGTGAGCATGGTATGTTTGGTGCACTTTTCGTTTTTTCATTTAACTTTTTATTAGTGAAGTTTTTAACTAATTTGTTTGAATGTTTTTAGTTTTTAAGTTTTATTTTTATCATGTGTATATTTGTCATGTATATAAATTTTACTTTTTGTTTTTGGCTTATGCTTGTTTTATGCTTTTCAATTTTTATTCTTGAAGTGGTTTTATTCTGTACTGTAAATTAGTTTTAGTTTTTGACATTCATATATTTTTGTCATGCATTAATTTTAGCTTTTTATTTATTAGGCCTTGAAAATGGGTAGAGTTGCCCGAAACGTCGGCTGCAGCCAAATATAATGACTTTTTTGCTCTACGTCTTCGTTTTTATCCTAAATGTAAAACTACGTCTCCTTAGGAGGGATCCTATTTCATATATATATATATATATATATATATATATATATATATATATATATGATCTTAACTGTAAACAAATTCATAAATGCATTTATTTTTTCCTGAAGTGCCACATTTTTTTGCTACGATGTATAGTTTGGTACCTGCGGGGTACCGTTGTGTACAGTTGCGATCAGACCAACGGAGAAAACTTCGATGGCCGTTGATCGTGTCGAACAGGTGGCCGCTCTGTAAAGGGTCACGGGCTTTTCCTGTGAGGGAGAGGTATATTAAGTGGCCGCTAAGAGAGGCTGTCCTTTCTGAAGAGGTGGCCACCAAGGCAGATTTGGCTGTACTTTGCTGAGTCTAATTTCTTATTTATAAACTAGAAAAGGATAGATAGGAAAAATTTATATATAGATCAACTCAAATGGAGCACAAGAGGAAACTACAAGCAGACAAAAATACTGAGGGCTCTAAGAATTTAATTTGTATTATAATCACAGAAGACATAACAGACAACACCAGAAAAAATTACTCCTGGAACTGGTATTTACAAACAACAACTTAATTGATGATGGGAATATAGCCCAAACAAATACATCAGATCACGACGCTATTAAAATACCAACCAATATGGCGACAATGCTGAAAGAAAATACATGGTAATACATACAAAATACATAAAAAAAATTATCTGATCTAATTTTAATCATCTTTGAAGAAGAATTCCACGGCGACGACATACAGTAGCTTTCCAGTAGGGGTCGTAACGATCACTTTGGTAAATATGATTAAGAACAGGTTAGACAGGTATTTTAGTAACATCAAGTTACAATAAATAGAGGTTAAATAAAGGGGATAAAAATTCTGTACATAATGTATACTGTACTTTCGAGAAATTCTTGAAATGGGGCGTGTTAAGTGGCTAGAGGTGCCACTGCATCAGTTATCTCTTATCTAAGTAATTCCATTGCGAGCGATTCAGTATACAAATACTTACTGAAAATTCCTAAAAAACGGGATAGGGGAAAAGCTTCTCGTACTATGCCCCAAATGGACAGATAATTCAGAGAAACTCAATAGCAAAAGATTTAGAAATTATAATGACCGATGATGCAAAATTTGAGACCCAAAACAAGACAAAGCAAAAAGAATAACTGAGCAAATACTGAGGACTTTCAGCAGAAGGGACAAGAATATACTGATTCCCTCGCTGAGAAAACTGATCATACCAAAACTGAAATATTGTCCACGCCCCATATAAAAAACATGAAATCAGGAAGTTGGAAGAAGTTCAAAGAAATTTCACAGACAAGATCGTTGGCTGCAAAAACATAAATTAGTGAGAAGGATTACGTAAATTAAATCTATATTCATTGTAAAGAAGTGAGAGGTATACCATAATATAGGCATGGAAAATAATGGAGAAACTAGTACCTAATCTCAACATGAACCCTATAACCATCCAAACAATAGTGGAAAATAGGAAATGCAGCGCATGCAGTGTTCTCACTCTAACGGCTAGACAAGGAACATCCTCAACTTTGAAGAAAAATAGCTTTGTCGCCAGAGGACCAACACTGTTCAACTAGTTACCGGAAGAAATAAGAAGTACTGTACAGCTGCTGTTCACGTGAACGTCTTCAAAAAAGAGTAGACACCTTGCTCAGCACAATCTCGGATGAGCTGAATGTGCTTGGCTCAAGAAAGCGATTTCCTCCTTTACCCTTTCGCGGAACCCAAACAATGTTACAGGGTTACAAGGTTATAAGGTTAACGTTGCACTCGAAATTTGTAAGGTCACACACACACACACACACATATATATATATATATATATATATATATATATATATATATATATATATATATATATATATACATACTGTATATTATGGCGGGTCGAAATTTTATATTGAAAAGGTATATATTGTGAGGGGTTTGAATGGAACACAGGAACCCCCTCATAAATTATTTTCGCTGTTTAGAGCCTCCTACCCCTGGCACAATTTTTCTCTTTTTGACCTATATTGAAGAATATTCCATTTATAAAAGACTTACTCTACATTCAGGGTTTTTGATGATATAAATCTTTATTAACGTATAATATTTTATTTAATAATGTACAGCATTAGGAAAATTAATTAAGTACAACAATATATTCAGAAGAAAAAATTAGAGGCATAATAAATGTTCTAAAATTCAATTAACTTTTTCATTGTTCCTTATCACATCAAAATGGAAAAAATTTTCAATATCATTAGGAAATTTTATTTCATATGTTTCTTAGTCATTTCATTCGGCCTTCCTTTCAAACTTGGGCAGTTTTCGCCTTGATTCTAATGAGTTTAAGATAAACTTTTGACGGTTGTCATATCCTATTTTTTCCTGACATGCCTTTGTTACTAGGTTCACTGCCCTTTCCACATTTTGACTGTGGCATGGAAAAGAAGCTATCTCTAGTGGCTTACATCGAGCCTGTAGTAGCTCATCGTCTCTAAAATTGTTTAGCAGCGGTGGAAGAGCAATGATCTCTTTTTGCCAATCGATCATTTCAGTGTAGTCAGTAGATTGGAAATTGAGGGTTCGAGGCAACTCAGAGTTTCTGGTATCTGAAAATCCTGTTCTTGAAAGGATGATTTTCTGAATGTCTTGCTCCCTAATTTCTAGTCTCTTGTCAGTTACCATTGATATGAGTATATTTTCTGAGTGGGCAAAGTAGGCGTTTTTCTTTAATACTGGTTCTATGATTGATCTATTTTGTTCATCTAAATTTCGAAGCAAGCACATTAAATGCAAAAAGTTATATGCACCATCAGTTGCATTAGGATGAGATTTTATCCAAAATCACCCTGGAGCATAAACCTGCATAATAATCTTGACTATATCTTGGAGGTTTTTGTCGGGATTTGTCGTTGAGATATATAATCGAAGGACCCTATTGGCTAGAGTTAGCCAGCGAGCATGGTGAAGGGTACCTGGGGATAGAGTGGACAGATCTTGAGAAGTGTCTCCAGTTTGCACTGCCAGACACACATCATAGAGATATCTTTGATCACTGCTTAGCTCCTTCACAACATTTGCTGGAATTTCTTTAATGTTTCCCTTTACGCGAGAATATTTGATTACCTCCAATTTTGTTAAATCTGTTTTCAGTTTATTCTCGAGTGAACCCACAAAAGTATTTGGACCTGTTGTTTTACCATCAATGGCTTTGTAGACGTGCATAAAAGGCAGCTCATTCAAATGCAAGAGGCACACCAACCACTGCACTGGTCTGTTAACATGAATTTCAACCAGTTTTATAACTCCACCAATTTTTCCTGTATTTACAGGAGTACCATCACACAGTAAAGCTTTGATAGTATCTGTGCTGTTCGAGTCTGTAATAATAGTTATCAACGCTTCTGCTATGCAGCGAGCAGTTCCATTATCTGGTGTGACATGGTCTACATAGATGCTTCCAGGTTCTTTCACAATAACATAGTGTTCTTTTTTCTTTCCACTTTTAGTTAATGTGTTATCTTTCCTTCCATCAAATCCAAGGCACTCCATCTTCAGATTTTCGAATTTAAACCTAAAAATATTTGTTTCACCCATGCGATTTCTTTCTCTTTCTAATTTCTTTCTGTCAAGCATGTTGGTGTGGTTAAGGATCCCCATTTCTTTTAAAGCTGCATTGACTATTTCAACTGCAGCTCTACAACTTACACGATAACGATCTGCTGTTAATGCTAGGTATTTATAGGAGTGCCTGTTCTGAATATTCTCAGTCAATTCTAAATCGGCCTCATAATCTACATCCTGACTCTCAGAGTCTACATCCATGTCTTCTTCGGTATTTTCTATAAATTCCGATGGTAAAACAATGGCGGCTTCAGTCATTTCTTCTTGTGCTTTCAGTTGACGGTTTTGTGTTTTTGCTAAAGATCTTTTCTTTGTTGAACTAGCTATGCGATAAATTGGCCCTAACTGATTTTTTCTTTGTTTTTGACCCACAAAAGACTCCCATTCTGCCATTGGTATTTTATCCTTACACCTGGAAGATTTCCTATCAATTCCCTTATCATAGCATTCACAAGAAGATATATCAAACATTTCATCATAATGAGCTACTTTTAAGTCAAAACTTTCATTTCTTCGATGTAACGGCACCTTGTTCAATTTTGAGGCTTACTTTAGTCGACTGACTCTAAGATAGATAGATACCTTTGGTGTTAATCGTAGGAAAAGAAAATTTCATCCAAATGTCTTCAATATCTTTTACAACAACCCTGTAACAATCATTAGCAGTTGCTGATCCTTTTGATTTGGCTTCTTCACGACAGCGCACAAAAAGGTAGTGTCTCACAACATCTGCTTTTGAAGGAGTCATGGCTGCTGGATATCCAAAGGCTGCATTTGAGGACTTGCTTCTCGTAGTCAGAGTTTATATTCAGAAGTAAAATCAAATTATATGTAATTTATAATTTATGATAATTCAAATTATAATTAAAGCAAATGCAAATTATTTCTATTTATCTGAAAAATTATTTCAATTTATCTGAAACAAAAATATCAAGCATTAAACAAACAACTTATCATGTGACATATAACAACATTAAATATATGCAAATATGAAGTTAAAAAAGGGAGGAGGGGCATGTGATAGGGGTAGTAGAGTAGCACATGCTTGATTTTTTAATATTTTGTTAAAGTGATAAAAAAAAACTTCTCACATAGTGTACTTTTTAAGAAATAACATTTTTTCCCATTTAAATATATGCAAATATGAGGGTAAAAAAGGGGAGTATGTGCTAGGGGTAGCATGGGTAGCACATGCTTAATATTTTAATATTTCGTTAAGATGATAAAATGAAACTTCTCACAGAGTGTACTTTTTAAGAAATAAAAAAAATTTCCCATTTTCGACCCTGCCTAATATATATATATATATATATATATATATATATATATATATATATATATACCCTCAGAATGTGAGGCATAAAACTTTTTAATGTGCTGCCATTTAATAAATTAGGAATCCCCAGCACAGCAACGTAAGTAATTTCAAGAACCAGCTAGATAGGTCTTTGTTCAAAGTCCCTGACTAGTCCCTTGGCCAGCTACGAGTGCAGGTTGAGATGGGAAACCAATTCTCTCTTCCACCAAATCCCTCAAGTGAGGCTGGATGCAGCAGAGGGGTTGACCGCAGGTCGATCCTGAACCGTCGTTCGAAACCATCATCATCAGAAGAAGAATCATAAGAATATACAGTATATATCCCATGCGCCTCGGTGGTGTACTGGTTAGCATCGCTGTCTACGAATCCATCCGCCAAGGGATCGAGACCCGGTGACGGCAGGCGGCGCGCAGCAAAACGCAGCTGTTCATCCTTCCACACAGTAAAAATTGGTTGGTAGATAAATGGGTACCCTGGTAACTCAGTGGTTAAGAAACTCGGCTGCTGATTGGGAGGTCGTGAGAGCGAGTCTGGGAGAGCGCTTTGTAATTCCTGACCGCCCGTGGTCGGGCGTGGTTCGGACTCCACGTTAAACTCTAGGTCTAAGGTGGAGAGACAAGCTTGACCTTCGTTAGAATGTCAATTCCGGCCGAAGCAAAGCCAAGGTTTTATATATACATGCGCTTCTGTGGTGTAGTGGTCAGCGTCGTTGACTACGAGTCTATCGGCCCCGGGATCGAGACCCGGTGACGGCAGCCGGCGCCCAGCAAAATCCAGCTGTTCATCCTTCCACACAATAAAAGAAAGTGGTTAGTAGATAAATGGTATCCTGGAGGCCTAGTGGTTAAGACGCTGGGCTGCTGGTGGGGCGTGGTTCGGATTCCACGTTAAACTGTAGGTGTGAAAAGCTTGACTTTCGTCAGAATGAGCAATTCAGGCGGAAGCAAACCAAAGGTGTGTGTGTGTGTGTGTGTGTGCGCGTATATATATATACACATATATACATATATATATATATATATATATATATATATATATATATATATATTATATATATAGCAAACAACCACAGGGAAAAGGAAAAAAGAAACACGAAATCCGAGCGCTTTCGTGATATATTCACATCTTCAGGGAAGAACAAGTAATAGGCAGATTTTACAAAGTAAATGAGTTAAATACACAAGCGAAAAATTCCCAAACGGCAACTCAATTTAAAAACCATAAAAAACTAAAGATTTTTTCAATAGAAAACTTAATCTGAAGGAAGCTAAATTATTGAATATAAAAGAACTATATAGATGAAATTAGACAATTAACATGTACAGAGAACAAAAATTATTATAACAGTTATTAGAAATAGTATTTAATTAAAGCAGGCAATTAAGTGGCAAGAATTTAATGAAAAGAAAAGGAATGGTGCCAACATCTTACAGAATATTCCAAACTTCTACAAACAATCTGAAAAAACTCTCCCAATAGCCAACCTGATCAAAAGTCCAATAAACCACCAAGCACACAAAGATTATATCGAAAGAAATATTACAACGCACACATAAGAATGTTAACAGTTCTTAAAATAATATTTAACGAAAGCAAACCGTTAAGGGGAAAGAATGCGGTCAAGAAACCAATAGGCCACACGCCAACTTTCTAATTATGTACGGGTCTAATTTATACAGCCCAGAGCTTATATTAAGGACCAAATCCACATTATTCTTGATCACACTAGATTCAATTATATTTCTGCTAACAATAGATTTACTAAACCTTAATTTGGAGGCATTTTTCCAATGAATGAGGTGATTAGTATCTCTTACGTGAATGAAAATGGCGTTAGATTCTTGGCCAATTCTTATACTGTATTGATGTTGCTTAATACGTAACTCAAGGGACTTACCAGTTTGGCCTATGTAAAATTTATTACATATTGTGCATGGAATTTTATATACACAACCCTGTTCACTTAAAGGGGAGTTCTTAATCAATGAATTCTTAAACATCTAAATTTCTGAACGCAATATTTACGTTAAAATTCCTCAGCAGATTCGGCAGATCAAGGAAATGTTCCCTGAATGGTAACACTAACAAATTTTTTGTGTTATAAGGAATCTTGTCCTTTATTTCGTAGAAGGTTTTCTTTGCCATTTTTAAGGATTTATCTGTGCAGTTCTTTGGATATTTTAAATCAAACGCAATTTTGTATATTTACTAATTTCGTCATCAATGAACTCTGGGCTACAAATTCGTAAGCCTCTTAGGAACAAAGCAGAAAGAACGGATCGTTTTATGTTAATGTGGTGAGCAGAATAATAATGTATATAGCAGCAATTATTAGTGGGTTTTCTGTAAATATTGTACTTAAACTTTTTTCCAGACCTATATATTAAAACATCTAAAAAAGGGATCGAAGAATCTGTTTATATTTCAACTGTAAAATTGATAAATGGAATTAAATTAGTAAGTTTGGGTAAGAATTCATTGAGATTTAAAGATACTGGCCAAAGACAAAGAACATCATCTACTATCTAAACCATGGAACATAATTTGGCAGAATCTTCCTTAATAACTTACTTTCAAAAAAATCCATATATAAGTTACTTACAATGCGGGAGAGGGGGTTTCCCATCGCCATACCAAATTTCTGCCTAAAATATTCATTATTGAACACAAATTTCGAGTCTACTATGCACAGCTTAATTAATTCTATAATTGTAGCCACAGGTAATGGCAAGATATGCTTAACCAATTCTTCCGAAAGAAACACTAATAGATCCTCCACCGGGACTCTGGTAAATAAAGCGGTAACATCAAAGCCTACCAATATAAAACTGTAATTGACAGTGATACTATTTAATTTCGCTTGTGTATTTAACTCATTTACTTTGTAAAATCTGCCTATTATTTGTTTTTCTCTGAAGATGTGAATATATCACGAAAGCGCTCGGATTTCGTGTTTCTTTTTTCCTTTTCCGTGTGGTTGTTTGCTTATTAATAAGATCACGTGTTATTCTGTGATTTTACTGCATATACTGTATATATATATATATATATATATATATATATGATGAATAAAACGACGAAGGAAAGGAAACACAAAATGGTGCTCAAGCGCTTTCGTCTAATGACATCCTCAGGAACACTGAAGTACATAAAAGGGTAACAGCCTATATATAGGTTACAGAAAAAAAAAAAAAAGAAATAAATAACATACATACATACATACACACACACACATACATATACATACATATCTATATATACATATACATACATACATACATACATATATATATATATATATGCAATAAACAGAGAAGTAAAAATAAAATTAAAATTAAAATTAAAGGATTATCAGTGAGGCGTACAGATTTGTAAGGAATAATATCGATTTTTAGCACAAGATCAAATGGATTATAAAATACAAATTTATATTGGAAAACTGTCCGGGTATTAACACTCTGCCTATGGTCAGGTTTCGATATATATAAAAATAAAATGCAAATTAAAAGTTAATAAAGTAGCAGACAAGTTTACCAAAGATTTAGTGTTCTACCCTTCTTATCTAAATCTGTTTGGAAGGAATTCAAAATAACAGGATCGAGTTGAAAAAGACCTTTGCTTATGTTGAAGTTATTTGAAAGTTGGATAATGGCAGACTCAAGAATATTTCTATTAACAATGTTGCTAGAATGGAATAAAACTGAAGCATTATTCCAATCAATACAGTGGGCTAACTCTGACAAATGGACAAAAAGGGCACTGGACAACTGTCCTGTTCTAACGGAATATTGATGCTGTTTTATACGTGTGTGCAAATCCTTTCCCGTCTGACCTATGTAAAAGGAATCACATTGTTTACAACCAATTTTATAGATAATGCCTGAATTATTGGTAGGGCTATTTTTTACTATGATATTTTTCACAATATTGTTATATGAAAATACTACATTAATATCCAAAAGTTTAAGTACTTAAACTTTTGGATATTAATGTAGTATTTTCATATAACAATATTGTGAAAAATATCATAGTAAAAATAGCCCTACCAATAATTCAGGCATTATCTATAAAATTGGTTGTAAACAATGTGATTCCTTTTACATAGGTCAGACGGGAAAGGATTTGCACACACGTATAAAACAGCATCAATATTCCGTTAGAACAGGACAGTTGTCCAGTGCCCTTTTTGTCCATTTGTCAGAGTTAGCCCACTGTATTGATTGGAATAATGCTTCAGTTTTATTCCATTCTAGCAACATTGTTAATAGAAATATTCTTGAGTCTGCCATTATCCAACTTTCAAATAACTTCAACATAAGCAAAGGTCTTTTTCAACTCGATCCTGTTATTTTGAATTAAGTACTTAAACTTTTGGATATTAATGTAGTATTTTCATATAACAATATTGTGAAAAATATCATAGTAAAAAATAGCCCTACCAATAATTCAGGCATTATCTATAAAATTGGTTGTAAACAATGTGATTCCTTTTACATAGGTCAGACGGGAAAGGATTTGCACACACGTATAAAACAGCATCAATATTCCGTTAGAACAGGACAGTTGTCCAGTGCCCTTTTTGTCCATTTGTCAGAGTTAGCCCACTGTATTGATTGGAATAATGCTTCAGTTTTATTCCATTCTAGCAACATTGTTAATAGAAATATTCTTGAGTCTGCCATTATCCAACTTTCAAATAACTTCAACATAAGCAAAGGTCTTTTTCAACTCGATCCTGTTATTTTGAATTAAGTACTTAAACTTTTGGATATTAATGTAGTATTTTCATATAACAATATTGTGAAAAATATCATAGCAAAAAATAGCCCTACCAATAATTCAGGCATTATCTATAAAATTGGTTGTAAACAATGTGATTCCTTTTACATAGGTCAGACGGGAAAGGATTTGCACACAGTATAAAACAGCATCAATATTCCGTTAGAACAGGACAGTTGTCCAGTGCCCTTTTTGTCCATTTGTCAGAGTTAGCCCACTGTATTGATTGGAATAATGCTTCAGTTTTATTCCATTCTAGCAACATTGTTAATAGAAATATTCTTGAGTCTGCCATTATCCAACTTTCAAATAACTTCAACATAAGCAAAGGTCTTTTTCAACTCGATCCTGTTATTTTGAATTAAGTACTTAAACTTTTGGATATTAATGTAGTATTTTCATATAACAATATTCTGAAAAATATCATAGTAAAAAATAGCCCTACCAATAATTCAGGCATTATCTATAAAATTGGTTGTAAACAATGTGATTCCTTTTACATAGGTCAGACGGGAAAGGATTTGCACACACGTATAAAACAGCATCAATATTCCGTTAGAACAGGACAGTTGTCCAGTGCCCTTTTTGTCCATTTGTCAGAGTTAGCCCACTGTATTGATTGGAATAATGCTTCAGTTTTATTCCATTCTAGCAACATTGTTAATAGAAATATTCTTGAGTCTGCCATTATCCAACTTTCAAATAACTTCAACATAAGCAAAGGTCTTTTTCAACTCGATCCTGTTATTTTGAATTCCTTCCAAACAGATTTAGATAAGAAGGGTAGAACACTAAATCTTTGGTAAACTTGTCTGCTACTTTATTAACTTTTAATTTGAATTTTATTTTTATATATATCGAAACCTGACCATAGGCAGAGTGTTAATACCCGGACAGTTTTCCAATATAAATTTGTATTTTTATAATCCATTTGATCTTGTGCTAAAAATCGATATTATTCCTTACCATTCTGTACGCCTCACTGATAACACTAGGCAACAAAGATTTTGTTACAGAAGACCAAATAGGTGCTCCTAGCTAATTTCGGTATGCTGATTTCAAATCTATAATTAGATTTTTTCTATCACGTCTAGATTTTGTGTAAAATGCAAATCACTTTTAGTAAAATTTTCTACCACGTCCAGATTTTGGTTTTAATCGGCTTAATGCCAGTAATATGAAACTTGCTTTTCAAGGTTAAAGCAATTTTTTTGCCAACTATATACAAATTCGAACAATTTTGATAAATAAAATTTATCCCGAGTTGGCAACACTGAGTCAAGAGCATAGTAACGGGCAACGGCCCAACGGTCAGTCGCTACGTGACAGTCAAGCAGAACGGTTGTTGAAGCTCTCTGCTGATGAGCAAGTGACAGGTTGTGGTGACTTTTGTGTTTTTATAGCATTTGTTTTGTACTACGGTGTGTATTTCTTTTTATTTTGCACATCGTAATAATTACTTTCTACGTTTTTTCAGATATTGTATGGTAATTCAAAATGGCATCAAATAGACGTGCTTGTGTAAATCACCCAGACAACTTCTGCTTTGTCTGTGGACAATATACACCTAAGCCACACGTAGAAACATAACAACAAAGATTAAACTTGCCTACAAGTGTTATTTTGACTGTAAGTTAGGAGACCAACAGAGGGACTGGGCACCACATATTTGCTGTGCACAGTGCAATGCAATGTTAATAGCTTGGATGAATGGTAAAAGAAAAGCTATGCCGTTCTCAGTCCCCATGGTTTGGCGTGAGCCGAAAAATCACTTCAATGATTGTTATTTTTGTTTGACAAAGATTGCTGGTTTCACAAAGAAAAACAAATCAAAGATCACGTACCCAAACTGCGAATCAGCAATGAAACCAGTACCACATGATGAAACAAATCCACCACCAGTTCCACCAGCAACGATAACAGACAGCAGTTCATCTGAAGATTCTGCTAGTGATATAGAAACAGGGAAAGATGGCATATATGTTCCAGATGCAAATATTTCCCCACATTTGTTATGTCAAGCGGAGTTAAATGACTTAGTGCGCGATTTGGAATTACCAAAGAAAAGGCAGAGTTGCTTGGTTCAAGACTTCAAGAATTTAATCTTCTCCAACCAAACACCAAAGTTTCCCATTTCCGCCATCGCCATTTGCAGTTTTCATCATTTTACTTACAGGAAGAAAACGTTTGTTTCTGCCACGATATCAGTGGTCTGATGCAAGGGATTGGCTGTCGCTATGATCCAAAAGAATGGAGACTGTTCATTGACTCTAGTAAAGCTAGCCTTAAAGCTGTATTACTGCACAACGGCAATGAAAAACCTTCAATACCTGTAGCACATGCCACTGGCCTTAATGAGACTTATGAATCGATGAAACTGCTGCTAAGACTCATCAAATATAAGGACCACACATGGAATATTTGTGGCGACCTTAAAGTTGTATCATTACTTCTTGGGTTACAGTTGGGCTACACAAAGCATATGTGCTTTTTGTGTCTATGGAACAGCAGAGATGACAAGAACCACTACAAAAAACATGATTGGCCATCTAGAACTTAACATGTTGTTGGTAAATACAATGTGAAACACCCAGCACTTATTGACCCTCAGAAAGTACATCTTCCACCACTACACATTAAACTTGGCCTTATGAAAAATTTCGTGAAGGGTATGGATCATCAAGGTAGTGGTTTCCAATATTTAAAGGATAAATTCAAAGGAATATTGACAGATGCTAAGCTAGAAGCTGGAGTTTTCACTGGACCACAGATCCGCAGTGTCATCCACGACTCATCGTTCCATCTAACCTAAATGAGAATGAACTAGGAGCATGGACATCTTTCGTTGAAGTTGTCAAAAATTTTCTTGGAAACCACAAAGCTGAAAACCACCGTAAACTCGTAGAAAACATGCTTAAATCTTATGAAATAATGGGATGCAGAATGTCTTTGAAAATTCATTTTTTACATTCTCATCTTGACTTCTTCCCGGCCAACCTTGGGGCTGTAAGTGACGAGCATGGTGAGCGCTTCCACCAACAGATCTCAGTTATGGAAAACAGATACCAAGGTAATTTCAACCCAAATATGATGGGAGATTATTGTTGGTTCCTGCAGAAGGAGAGCTCGTCATCCTACAAGCGACAAAGGAAGAGGACACACCAAAGTTTCACTTAAGAACAGGAATTTGCCTTTCAGTAGGAACAACAAAATACTAACGCGCTTTGGGTGGATGGTTGGGCGCAGGGGTGGTAACTCCGCCAGCGGAATTCCGCTGTCTGTCTTAAGCCAGAATAAAAGAGGAAAGACATCCCTGTTCACTAATTATTTAAGTATGCTTAACATAAAACGTGGCACGGAAAAGTAGCTTAGACGGCTTTCGTAATAGAAGCGGGTGAGAAAAAAAATGAAAAATAGGGGTTTGAGGTTACACAAAATCTGGACGTGATAGAGAAATTTTGATATCAGATCTGAAATCAGCATCAGCGCTTTAGTAGGAATCAGTAGTTCACGTGTCTGTAACAAAAAAAAAGTTGAAATTTGTTGCCTAGTGTAATCCTTTAATTTTTAATTTTAATTTTTATTTTTATTTCTCTGTTTATTGCATATATATATATTATATATATATATATATATATATATATATATATTATATATATATATATATATATATATGTATGTATGTATGTATGAATATGTATATATAGATATGTATGTATATGTATGTGTGTGTGTGTATGTATGTATGTATGTTATTTATTTTTCTTTTTTTTTTCTTTCTGTAACCTATATATAGGCTGTTACCCTTTTATGTACTTCAGTGTTCCTGAGGATGTCATTAGACGAAAGCGCTTGAGCACCATTTTGTGTTTCCTTTCCTTCGTGGTTTTATTCATCATAAATATTTTTCACGTGTTACTTTCGTGAAATAATTTTCATATATATATATATATATATTAGGGCTGTTAAAATGACGAAATTTTTAATACCGGTATTGATACCGATTATTTTGCCAATACCGGTATTGATACCGGTTTTATATTAAAATATTTTTATTTTTAAATCACCAATTTAATAGTGAAAAAAAGGTAAAAATTCATCTTTCACTCGAGTGCCCATAGCCATAAGAATGTATATATATCTTCTTATACCAGCTAGCCTGTCGACCGACGTTGACTTTAGTCAGTTTAGTGGCTTAAAGCACCCGAACTTGAATCCAAGTCCTTCAAAATGTAAGCCTTTTGTTTTATTTAACCAATATGCCATTTAATAATATATGCCACAAATATTAAGTCTTGAAAAGATCCTATAGCTAAGGATATCTAATATAGCTATAATATTATTGAATTATTAACAATCAACGAACATTATAAAAGGAAAAAAATAGTCAAAATAAAAGAAAAATCCTTTAATGAAAAGTAAATTTACTATTAAAAATTATTATTCATTTTTCATTTTGAAAAATAGACTTAAGGAAACAAAGACTATCCAGTGAATTCTCAGAAAGACTTGATCTCAATTTTGTGAGGTATAACCCTGCAGCCGAAAACGCTCTTTCGAATTCTACACTTGTCGGTCTTGTGGAACCGCGCAGTTAATTTTCCGCATTTATATTATTTTTATATTAGTTACCGACAAACCAATTTTGCGCGTACCAAATTGTATATATTTTATCATTGTGTAATTTTAAGAATCATATATAATCTTTATAAATAAGTATTGTACATAAATTTATATATATATTTTAATTAATTCAGCTGTATATAGAATAACAAAATCTTCTGTAAAGTAACCTCAGCCAACCAAGAACTCAATAAACTCTGAAAACGACCGGCTTTTCCTTCAAGACGCCAACCCCCCAAACGACAGGGAGAGAAGAGGACACGAGAGGCCCCTAAAAGAGATACCCAACAAAGCGATAGCTTGCCTCTCGTATCCTTCATTCTTCCCGGCAACTACAAGTAGCACCAAGAAGGAACTAGCTACAATTGGTGACCCCGGAGTGACCCGAAGCAGCCAGCGGAAGCAGCATCCTTCAGTCGCCGGGCGGAACAAACCGAAGCCACGCCTCTTCGCCGCCCACCCGTAGTAGCCGGTCGGAACCAAAGCAGCAGCAGACCCGAATTACATTCCCGCAAGATGGAATCTGTTGAATCAGGAGTGCACCATGTCACCATCAAGCCACCCACGTTCTCTGAAGCGTCGGCCGCAGGATGGTTCTCCATCATGGAGGCACAATTCCACATTTCCAGAATAACATCCGAAGAGACCAAATTTTTCCATGTTCTAGCCTCGTTACCCCCCGAAGTCGTCTCACGAATTTCAGCAGCAACTCTCTCCAACAAGTCGTACACCGATTTAAAAGAAGAAATCGTGAGTCATTACGAAAAGACGAAGCCAGAACTCTTCGAACGACTCATCTCCAACACTCCTCTCACTGGAAAGCCCTCCCAATTCCTTCAAGATATCCACCAAACGGCACTGAAGGTGGGCGTCAGCGATGATTTGGTGAAGCATAAATTCATCCAGGCGCTCCCATCCTCAATAGCGCCCGTCGTAGCAGCACAAAAGGAGCTGACGCTAACTCAACTCGGCAAACTAGCCGATGAGTTAATACCGTTCGCTCAACAAAGCTGCTACGCGGCGCCAACGTCAACTCGAGCCAATACAAGCCCAAGAACGAATATCCCCATCGGCCTAAAACCCTTCAGCGAGAATCAGCGGCCGGTGGTGTGCCGCGCGCACCTTTATTATGGCCCCCAAGCAAGGACCTGCAGGCCATGGTGCAAGTGGCCAAATAAAGATGACGCCAAGCTGCTCCCCTCGTCACGCCCAAATTCAAGATCTTCCTCACCATCAAGAGAAACGTCGGAAAACTAGATAAGCAGGCTGTGATTAACGCGACGTCCGGCCTGCCGCTGATCTCAGTCGCAGCTCGCATCGCCAGTCTGAAGGTCAATTTTATCATTGACACAGGAGCGAGCATCTCAATTTTACCACCAACTTGTGTCAATGATTGTCAACTCCACCCAACCGCAGTAAAGATTTCCACCGCAAACGGTCAGCCGCTCGAAATATTCGGAGAAGTAACACTGGACGTATCAATTCCTAAATTACGAAGAATATTCAGGTGGCCATTCGTCGTCGCCCAAGTCTCCAGTCCACTTCTCGTCGCCGATTTTCTATCCCATTATGACATCCTTGTGGACTGCAAGCATGGCATTTTGAAGGATAGAGCAACAACTCTTCAAGCCACTACTAAACCTGTGCAATCCAAAGACCTTCACCTCATCAATATTAACCCTACCGACAAATTACCTCAAGAAATCAGGAACCTGCTTGACAAGTACTCCTCACTACTGAAACCAGCTCAACCGCAGAAAGTTTCCACCAACACTGTCAAGCATACCATCGACACTGGCAGCGCACCACCAGTGTTTGCAAGCCCTCGACGTCTTCCACCCGATAAATTATCCTCAGCTAAGGCTACTTTCAACAACTTACTTCAAGATGGAATTATAGAACCCTCAAAATCACCATGGGCCTCACCGTTACACCTCGTTCCGAAGAAGATACCAGGCGAATGGCGGGCGTGTGGTGATTATAGAAGCCTAAACGCTGTCACGAAACCGGACAGATATCCACTTCCTCATATAAGAAGTCTGTCAACATCTCTGCACGGAAAATCATGCTTTAGCAAAATCGATCTAGTCAGAGCATATCACCAAATTCCAGTCCACCCAGAAGATATCGAGAAAACGGCTATAACAACTCCATTTGGTTTATTTCAGTATTTATACATGCCATTTGGTTTAAGAAACGCCCCTGCAACATTTCAACGCTTCATGGATACAATTTTCAGAGGAGTTGACTGCGTATTTGTGTATCTCGACGATATTTTAGTCCATTCAAATAACGCAGTTGACCATTTGAAAGACTTAGAACGCGTATTCAAGATCCTTCAAGAACACAATTTAAGAATTTCCTTAGAAAAATGCATATTTCAGCAATCCAAAATTGAATTTCTGGGTCATGAAGTTTCCCCAGCAGGCATTCGTCCTCCTGTAAACAAAGTCTCCGAAATTCAAGATATTCCCCAACCGCAAGATTACCAAAGCCTCAGAAGATTCCTAGGAATGACGGGATTCTATCGCCATATGATACCCCGTTACGCCGATTTAGTCTCACCTTTAAGTGAAATCGTCAGAACTCAAGTCAAAAGCAAAAGTCTACAGTGGAACGACGAAGCAATTCAAGCCTTTCAAGATGTCAAGGATGCACTACGGAACGCCGTTACGCTTTGTCATCCTCTTCCATCAAGCTCAATCCTTCATTTAGTTACGGACTGCTCACAAATAGCAGCTGGGAGCAGTTCTTCATCAAATAATCGACAGCACACCAGTTCCCATCGCCTTCTTTTCCAAGAAATTAACTACAACTCAGCAAGCGTACGCCGCATACGATAGAGAATTACTCGCAGCATACCTAGCCGTCCTGCATTTCCGTCAATTTTTAGAAGGTCGTCAAGTAATACTCTTCACGGATCACAAACCGATGGTTTCTGCCTACAAGAGTCCCTTACGAGCCAAGACAGACCGACAACAACGTCATTGGTCTGCCATCACGGAATACGTATGCGATGTAATACATATCTGTGGATCCGAAAACGTCGTAGCGGACTGCCTTTCACGCAACGTAAACGCAGTACATATCGACGCTTTCGATTTATCAGCAATCGCGGAATCTCAACAAAAAGATCAAGAAACGCAAGAATTTCTCCCACGTCTCAAGCCGTTCCCGTTTCCAGAAAATACAACTTTATATTGCGATACATCCACGCCATATCCCCGTCCTTTTGTTCCCAAGCAGCATCGATCTTCCATCTTCAATCAATTTCATAATATTTCTCATCCAGGCATCAAGCAATCACTTCGTATCATTAAATCAAGATACTTTTGGCCCTCAATGAATAAGGATATTCGAACTTGGTCCCGAAATTGTGAATCATGTCAATCCTCAAAAATTTCTCGCCATACAAAATCAGAAATAACCCCCTTCGATTTACCAAGTTCAAGATTTGAAACGGTACATATCGACATCGTCGGTCCCTTACCGCCAACCACTTTGCCCGGTCAAACATATCCTTCCCCATATAGATATCTCCTAACCTGCATCGATCGTGCCACAAGATGGATAGAAGCATATCCTCTGATTGATACTACAGCCACATCAATAGCACACGCATTTCTCGATGTATGGATTTCAAGATTTGGTGTACCACTGCAAGTCATAACGGACCGCGGATCCCAATTCGAATCCGAACTCTTTAGGGAACTCTCAGCTCTCATCGGATTTCACCGACTAAGAACTTTGTCGTATCGCCCTCAGACCAACGGAATAATTGAAAGATCTCATCGCACCATCAAGACAGCAATCATCGCTCGAAAACAAGATTGGCTCCCCGCTTTACCCATAGTTCTCCTTGGTTTACGCAGTCTCCCCAACGAATCGGGTTATTCACCGTTCACCACCGTCACCGGAACCACCCTATTATGCCCGAGGCCAATGATCGCCAATTCGTCGTCAAAATCCAATTCAAAATTCATCTCCGAATTAGCCAAGAAAATGACGCAAATCGATTTCGCCCAACTCTCTCAAGGAAACATTCACTCAGCCCCCAAATCATTCATTCCATCGGAACTCCACAAATCAAGCCACGTATGGGTACGCATCGACCGCGTTCGAAAACCATTCGAGGCACCATATCAAGGACCTTTCCGTGTTCTCGAACGCCACGATAAGTACTTCGTAATAGAAAAAACTAACGGATCATCAGAAGCCATTTCAATTAATCGTTTAAAACCGGCGTATATAGTTTCAGGTCCCACACAGGTACCGGGCGCACAATCGGACGACATCGGATCGGAGAAAAAGCACGCAAGGAAAAAGGACGATGGAGGACGCACCTCGGAGGTAGCAAATACAGACCTCAGGACGGGCGCGCAGGACAACGCAACAACCGGAAACGAGGCCGACCGAGGATCAACGCGAGCTGGACGAAGGATCCGATTCAAATCAAGACCCGAATATTTCTACTTTTGATATACGTGCTCCGCTTCTCGGGGTGGGCAGTAGTGTGGGGCCGCGCAGTTAATTTTCCGCATTTATATTATTTTTATATTAGTTACCGACAAACCAATTTTGCGCGTACCAAATTGTATATATTTTATCATTGTGTAATTTTAAGAATCATATATAATCTTTATAAATAAGTATTGTACATAAATTTATATATATATTTAATTAATTCAGCTGTATATAGAATAACAAAATCTTCTGTAAAATAACCTCAGCCAACCAAGAACTCAATAAACTCTGAAAACGACCGGCTTTTCCTTCAAGACGCCAACCCCCCAAACGACAGGGAGAGAAGAGGACACGAGAGGCCCCTAAAAGAGATACCCAACAAAGCGATAGCTTGCCTCTCGTATCCTTCATTCTTCCCGGCAACTACAAGTAGCACCAAGAAGGAACTAGCTACAGTCTAAAGGAAAGTAATGCATAATAGAGCTTATCTAAATTTTCTGTTCTTTTCGAAGACACTTCAAAACTCTTAAATTCTGTGTTGGGATCAAAGGTGGAAGGTTTGCTTCTCAATGGGATCTTTTCTAATTTCTCAATTTCTTGCATATATTCAGCGAGCAGTGGATCATCAATTTTATCTTTGTTCTCAACTTCAATTTCAGTTGGATTTTCAGGGCAGCAAGATGCTTCTTCCTTTTCACCGTGTTTCTCGTATTCATCTAATTGTTCTTCATCTTCAGGGAAAAGTCTTTTAAAAATTCCCTCTGCAGTTCTCTTGAGCACTGTTTTAGATGATAATGATACATTAAAATATTTTTTTTATTCTGAGGATTTCGAATATTTGTCTTTTTAGGAAAAAAGCAAACCCCTAAGCTCATATTTTTTAAATGCAATTCATATTTCGCCTAAAACAACTATTTAAAAAAAAATAAAAAAATATACTTCCAATACCGGTATTGACATCCACGGTATCGGTATTGTCTCTTTTTTCTAATACCGGTAGAATACCGGTATTTCAATACCGGGATTCGGCCCTAAATTATTTATTTATATATATATATATATATATATATATATATATATATATATATATATAATATATATATATATATATGCATGAAAAAAATCTCTATGTTCCATAACTAAAATTGGAAACAGACACATATATAGAATTTCAGCATGAATGGCTTTCGTGGAATGCAGATCTTTGCTTTCATCTAACTGTCCCTTCAATTCCAAAATCACCTTAGAAGACTTGTCCCTCGAATGAAACGTAAACAAGGATTCCGCCTTCAGCTGACGCGATTCATCACTGTTCAGGGCGGAGAGAAAATGAGAAACGAAGGCAGAATGGGCGAGAAAGCAAATAAGGTAGAAACAAGAGCAATGAATTTCGGTAGGGAATAAGTAAAATGTGGTACATGGAGAAAAGAGATAAACATAATGTAGACAAAATATAAGAAATAAACGGTAAAAATTGTGTAATGATGATGATGATGATGATGGTACAAGTTAATTGAAAGCGAAAAAGAGAAGTCTGAAGAATTATAAAGAATAATAAAACAAAAAGTATATTTGGAAATATTTCGCATATTTTGATGATAAAACATATGATGGTATTAAAAAAAATTGACGACCATTTATTTCGGTTAAGAAATCTTGAGATTTTCGTATTATGCAAATGTACATCTCGAACATAAATTCTGATTGCAGAAAGTAAAATCCATAAACAGAAAATTATTATACCATTACCTTGCTCTTTTCCACTAAAAGCTTAATCTGAAAAGCTGTCAAAATTGAAATCCCAAGAGGAATTTCAGAGAAGAGAGGTACAGCCCGAATAAACTTTGGAATTTAGTTATATAATTTATTATGAAAGGCCGAAAAGGAAACAGCGCAGGGAGACGATATAGTTCAAATTCTAACTAAATATGATATTATTCTAGCGGCGTTTACAAGAATGGCTTAGTGACTTACGTAATTTTAAAAGTACGGAAATAATTAATCAGTTGCATTTTAATGAAAGGAAATAAATCGAAAGAAGAGGATGGAGTGACAAAATCAGACCGAGTTGTGTCTGGTCATGGATGCAAGGGAGTTTGCGACACAGTTTAATTTTAGTATGTATATATATTAGGGTGATGCAAAATAACTTATCATTTCAAAAACTTGAAGACACCCTCTAATTTTATTTAATTTAGTGTAAAAACTGAACATGCAAAATTTCAGCACAATTGAAGACATTTTAGAGGTTGCTACCATCCATTGAACATTTTGTATATTGTTATTTTTCAGTTTGTATTTATTGTACATTTATTTATTTTGCAGATTTCATCAAAATGGTAGTCAGAACATATAGCAGTCATAACAGACTCTGAACCTCTTTCCGTAAACCTTCTCATCCCTTTCATTGCTATAGACGCCGTGGCCGAACATTCTAGAATCATTTCTTTGCTGTGACGTCACTGTGGCGGCCGCGTCAGTGTAAGTGCGGCGTCACTGACTCAGTATCTTTGCTGCCTTCGCTGAGAGTGGTTGTATAGCAGTTGCTGAGTTGCACTCATGGAGCGGCATACGCGTCACAAAAACAGTTGTTTGGCTCATAGGACATCCTATAGAGTCCTTCAAAGAAACCCAGCTTCCATCTAAAAGGGAAACATTAGCATTGTTTATGAACTACAAGATCAATAAAAAGCAACAGGTGAAAACAGCGGCTTTGTTGACTGCTAGAGATGTTATGGATGTGTGGGAAAAGGCACGCATCCCAACAGTGTTGAAATGTCATGTCGTGGAGAGAGTAAAGAAACTTTTCAACGAGTGGGAGAAACTAAAGAAGAACAGAAATAATAAGAAGAAGCAATCACCTGCACTACTTCAAAAACAAGAGAGCTGGGAAAATGACTTGCAAGATCTGTTTGACATTGCACATGCAAGTGCTCTTGACATGATAAAGATAGATGAAGATCGTGAGTTTTTGGTGCTGCAACGACAAAAAGGAAGAAAAGGCAAAATGTCTGGAGTGGATAAAGTTTTTCACAAATGGAAGAGATGCTAGAGAAAGGAAACATTGCTTGAAAAGAAAAGAAAGAGGGAAACAGCCGTTTTCGAAGCAGCAGTGCTCTCAAGTTCAAGTCCTTCAAGTTTGAATGAAGATAGTTCAAAATCAGAAGAAGAATTTGTTGCTGACCCTCAGCAGCCATCAACTTCGAGACAAAGTAGATCAAAGTCTAACAGTGCAAAGCTTATGGATTCTTCAATGCTTGTATCTCTTGATGCTGCAAAAGTAAGTGATAGAGCTGCTTCGGAAATCTTGATCCCAACAATCAATGCTCTTGGGCAAAACCCTGAAGAATACAGTGTTAGCTATTCATCGATACGGAGAGCAAGACAAAGGAACGCAAGACAATGGCAGAAAATTTGAAGCAGGATTTCGAAACAAATTGCCCTCTCCAAATACATTGGGACGGCAAACTACTGGAAGATATTACTGGTCATGAAAATGTTGATCGACTGCCAGTTCTAATTTCCGGCCAAGGAGTTGATCAGCTTCTTGGTATTCCCAAACTTGCCAGAGGAACTGGTCAAAACATTGCAGATGCTGTCCATCAGTTAGTATTGGAGTGGAATATATCTGACCAAGTGAAGGGCATGTGTTTTGACACCACTGCCTCCAACACAGGTTCTAAGAGTGGTGCTTGTATGTTACTAGAGCAAAGATTGGATAAAGATATGCTGTGGCTGGCTTGCCGACATCATATTTTCGAAATAGTGTTAGAAGCTGCAGTTTCTGTCTCCTTGCCATCTTCTAGTGGCCCTGACATACAACTGTTTAAGAGATTCAAAGCAAAGTGGGTGGAAATTGACAAGAACAATTACCAAACAGCAACAGATGACCCTAACATTGCAGAGAAAATCTCAGATGCTGAAGAACTCATTCAATTTGCTCAAGCTCAGCTTGATGAACAGCAGCCTCGTGATGACTACAAGGAATTGCTCGAGCTAACGCTCATTTTCATCGGTAGTGCCCCCAAGTCAGGAATCAGCTTTAAAGCACCCGGAGCTTATCACAGAGCACGATGGATGGGCAAGCTAATTTACTGCATTAAAATTTGGAGATTTAAATCTCAGTTTAAACTAACTGAGAGAGAGGAAAAAGGACTGAGAGATGTTTTGCTGCTTTTCAGCTGCGATATACATCAGATCGTGGTACCTGGCACCCATACCCTCATGCGCCCCCCGTTCAGATTTGCATTTTGTGCAAAGTCTGCAGCTCTACAAGCAAAAGGATGACAAAATTGCAAGTGCTGCACTCAATAAGTTTTTGAGACATTTGTGGTACCTCTCTGAGGAGCTTGTGGCGCTTGCATTTTTGATTCAGCTGTTTCGCATGAGACAAAAAACAAATGAAGCATGCTCTGCAGAAACAGTTGACTCAAAACCGAGCAAACGAGCATCAATAAATCCTGAATCAGCTGGGCAGAAAACAACTGCAGGATTTCGTTACTGCGAACACAAAAAGATTCTTTGAAATCCTAGAGGTGCCTTGCATTTTCTTGAAAAGATGCTGAAGAATGGAATGATGATGAAAGTTATGCGAATGCAAGAGATATCGCATATGGACTCAAAGTGGTAAACGACATTGCGGAAAGAGGTGTACGACTGATGGAGGAATACAACAAACTGATAACCAATGATGAAGAGCAGAAACAATACCTTCTTCAAATTGTTAAAAGTTACAGGTCGTCACTCAAACAAAAACAAGAAACATTACTCTTGCTTCACAAAAACGAAAATAAACATACATAAGTGGTTATGATATGCCTACTGGGGAAACTTCCACATAAAAAAAAGTTAACGCGCTATACGCTGTACCTCAGAGGGTGGTGCGGAAATCAGCGTGCCTATTATTTACTATTTTATGAGCTCACTACGTACTATAGTCTAGAATGTCATCGTTTTTTTTCAAACTAGGTTAACTAGGTACATATCAAACCGGCTCCGGCGAAAATATCAACAAAACAATTTTTTTAGCACAAACTGATATACATTTTTTTAAAGCTTGGTAGCAACCTCTAATTTTCTCTTTTTCAACCCCAAATTTCGCATACAATGCTTTCTTAGGAATATGAATAAAATAGGAGGGTGTCTCCCTGAAAATTGAAAAAAAAAAATTTGACCCCTTTTTTGCATCACCCTAATATATATATATAATATATATATATATATATATGAGAGGTCGACCGCAAGTGGATACTGACCCATCGTTCGAAACCATCTGACTGAAAATATACATATGAGGCGAGACGAGCGCACCAAATTTAAGTTTCAAGAAAACGCGGCGCGTTAAAGTTTTAAAAATGGAAATAGGTAGCCATAAAATCATCAAATATTCATCGATTCTGATGAACTTAGTCTCATGCTGAAGATATTTGTCGTAGATTACAGTAACATATAAGCATAATAAAGAGGAAAGGATAAAGTGTCACCACCTTTGCCACGTATAACTTCTCCCAATCTATTTGACACTGACTCTACTAAATATCTGCGCAATTCCTTACTGACTTCAGAGTTCCATGCATGAGTAATGTTTACATGTAGGTATAAAAAGTAGGCTTCATTTCAGTTACTAACGACTTGAGCATTTGGCAGAAATTTTTGATCGAAGTTAGATTAAGAGATTTGCCAATCCATCCCAAAAGTGGAAGAATGTTATTCTGAAACCATCTTTTACAGTCCTAGCAGTGTGTTCTGCTGAAACTGAATCCATGGGTATCCACAAGAGATTTCAAGTGCTCTTCCAGGAGATCATTGTAAACCTGAGCATTTATTGTTGGTCCCTTTAGACAAATCCAGAATCCACTTGTCCCTTTCACAAGGGACTGCTGGTGGGGCGTGGTTCGGATTCCACGTTAAACTGTAGGTGTGAAAAGCTTGACTTTCGTCAGAATGAGCAATTCAGGCGGAAGCAAACCAAAGGTATGTGTGTGTGTGTGTGTGTGTGTGTGTGTGTGTATATATATATATATATATATATATATATATATATATATATATATATATAAGCAAACAACCACAGGGAAAAGGAAAAAAGAAACACGAAATCCGAGCGCTTTCGTGACATTCACATCTTCAGGGAAGAACAAGTAATAGGCAGATTTTACAAAGTAAATGAGTTAAATACACAAGCGAAAAATTCCCAAACGGCAACTCAATTTAAAACCAAAAAAACTAAAGATTTTTCAATAGAAAACTTAATCTGAAGGAAGCTAAATTATTGAATATAAAAGAACTATACAGATGAAATTAGACAATTAACATGTACAGAGAACAAAAATTATTATAACAGTTATTAGAAATAGTATATAATTAAAGCAGGCAGTTAAGTGGCAAGAATTTAATGAAAACAAAAGGAATGGTGCCAACATCTTACAGAATATTCCAAACTTCTACAAACAATCTGAAAAAACTCTCCCAATAGCCAACCTGATCAAAAGTCTAATAAACCACCAAGCACACAAAGATTATATACGAAAGAAATATTACAACGCACACATAAGAATGTTAACAGTTCTTAAAATAATATTTAACCAAAGCAAACCGTTAAGGGGAAAGAATGCGGTCAAGAAACCAATAGGCCACACGCCAACTTTCTAATTATGTACGGGTCTAATTTATACAGCCCAGGGCTTATATTAAGGACCAAATCCACATTATTCTTGATCACACTAGATTCAATTATATTTCTGCTATATTTCTGTCTCACTGAGACAGGGAACTTCTGCTCTATATAAGGACTAGTAAGAAATGATTGACGTTTGACTTCCTTGTAATGTAGTTGTCGGTGGTTGGAGTTATTGTTCTGCGCCTTCCGGTACTTTTCTTCATCTCGTGATTCGCTGCTGAATCCTATTCACTGCTGACTAGATATTTTTAATAAGGCGTTGATCTACTCTCTTCTTTGGTGAAAGTTCTGGATTTTCCCTCATTTCCTGTCTGCAGATCGTTTTGGGCCTGTTCAAATAGGGACCGACTAGACAGCATAAACCTTACTTAACCTTCGTTGGAAACCTTCAGTTTACTTACGTTGTTGGAACCATGAGGTCTATATGAGCCCAGGCCTAAAATCTTACAAAATGGTTCTATAAAAAGTTTGTATTAAAACAACCATATGAATGAAACATTGTATTTGATATTTAAGAACTTTTAGCAAATAATATCATCTCTTTCAATGTTTTGACCCTATTGTTTCTGATGAGGGTTAAGAAGAGTTACAACTAACAGATTTTCTGTTTTAGAGCCAGAGCAGAAACATACGCAAGAAGTTAGGCTAGTTGGTAACTCCATTAATAGAAGGCAATTGCAGGAGTTCTGCATAATGGTCTTCACCTGAATGGCATGGAAGCAGTTCGTCTTGGTAGACTATTTCACAGGTTTGCGATGGCTTTTCAGGCAAAAAACGTCGAAACTCCCACGCAAGCGACCAGCCTAACATAAATTTTCCTTACAGTGAGTGACTGACTACCGCCACAAAAACCTTCGAGATTCTATTGCAGTATTCAAAGTTTTATAAGTGTATTTTACATTAACGTTCGAATTTTAAGATTAAAGTCCGGTGAATATCAAGTATTGTCCTTGATAAAAAATTTGAAGTTGCAACAATTACTGAAACTAGTTAAGTATAGAGAAAAAGATTTTCTTGGAAAGTATCATATTCCTGGTTATGAGATATTTAACAATGATAAAAAGAAAGGGTGATAATGTACCCTACGTTCAGTTACACTTAAAACCTATAATGAAAAATTCTGGGATCACCTGAAGATCAGGGCCCCCAGCCTTCTTTAGTTAGCTTTATAAGTAGTGATGCACCGGAGGAAGATTTTGGCCGGAGGCCGGAGGGCTGGAACCTCCGGCTTAGTGTTTTTTCCTCCGGCCGGAGGTTCCGGCCAATTGATTTATTTCAGTATTTATATATATATATATATATATGTGTGTGTGTGTGGTCCATCGTCTCATCTATTTAGGGTTTATATATTATAGTCCTGCTACTTTAAATTATTAAGTCTTTAATAACTTAAACTTTATAAAAGTCGACTTTCTATGCTTTGTGTGTGCTAATTTCTCTAAAAATTCCCATTGAACAGAATATCTTCAGGTTATGAAACTTATGATGTCTTGCTGAATGCTGAGTAAAGTAGCCTATATCAAATCAATTATTAATACAATCACTGATCACTCATAAAATAAATTATTATTACAGTCACTGAGAACTGCATTCATTTATTGCATGAATGGTACTAGTTTATTTCATATATATATTATGTACATTTAGGTGATAGATCCCACAGCTCAACACAAGTGTTGTGGGGTATAGGGAGGCAGCATCTTCGGTTAGGGGATACGCTCTGTCCTTACACACCCCATTTAAAGAGATTCCTCTTCCGAGCGGTGCCCTCCATACTACTGTGAGGTATTGAAAAACTCATGATCTTCACTTGCCCCACAAACACCTTTAAATGGGAGACCCATATTGGGTGCACAAACATTTCTACATTACTGTACAGTAGGGCGGCTCGTTTTTACACTTTTTTCGATATTTGATTGGGGGTAGTGCGGAAAAGTTGCGATTTGGAGAGAAAACAAAGTGTGTAAAATTTTTTTGATCTACGTCAATACCTTCCGGTGGCGGCGAGTCCTTAAAAATCGAAAAATAGGCCTAACGGGGTAGATTGGAAAATGGTTTTAAAGACTTACAAAATAAACAATAAAAATTTCAGCACAATCTGTTAATAACTTCCTGTGGCGTCTTAGCCGTTAAAATATCCAAAATATTGATTTAATGCAAGTTTTAACAAGATGTTATACAAATGTTAATTCCGGTATATTTCTGTGCAAACAACCCTGAGAACACTATTATAGGCTTGAATAAATTAATAGCAGTCATTGAACAATGACCATTATATAAAAATTATATAAAATTATATAAAAATTTTATGTGTTTTTAGGCCTATTTTTCGATTTTTAAGGACTCGCCGCCACCGGAAGGTATTGACGTAGATCAAAAAAATTTTACACACTTTATTTTCTCTCCAAATCGCAACTTTTCCGCACTACCCCCAATCAAATATCGAAAAAAGTGTAAAAACGAGCCGCCCTACTGTACAGTCTTTACAGACACACCTACACTTTTCCTCCTGAGTATATATATTGTAATGTATATGGTTGTAAATTGTGACTTGGTCCGCAGTTGATATGGACCGTGACTTATTTTTGGTTGGCAAGGTACTGGTATTGATGGATACCGTAATGAAATTGACTAGATTCTTTGGATCTGATATATTTGAATGTCGGTTATAAATAGATATACTGTAGAGTGTAACATATTTGTGGATAGTAGTCTATTATGACTTGATCCGCTGGATCCAGAGATTCTATCTTTAGTTTTAAATTGATATTTAATTAGTTTTAAATTGATAATTATTTAGGTTTGTAAAAATTGGTCGTTGCCAATGTACAGGCAGTTTTTACATAGTGGAGCCACCTCGATGGGCCGAAGTGGCCCCTAGTGTGCCCACTATAAAAATTTCTTATGTTCTTGTGGTTCGGAACCCACGTAAAATTGTAGGTCCCCTCCGCCACCACGGAGGACATGCACAATACACAATTACGAACACAATTGGGTGGACCGGCCGTGAGTGGATCCTGGCGTCTTTGTTGGTCTGAAGCATTGTAACATTGTAACTGAAATATTAATACAATCACTGATCACTCATAAAATAAATTATTATTACAGTCATCTGAGAACTTAAATATTCGGATAGGTGCAGAAATGAGGTTTTATAGTTTTATAGAATTAAAACTAAAAGTTGTCAGAATTGAGTTTGGTGTACTTGGCACCTCTGGCCAGAGGCCGAGTTTAGTAAGACCTCCGGCCGGAGCAGGAGGTTTTCTAAAATGGCCGGAACTCCTGCTCGGCCGGAGACGGAGCTCCGGTGCATCACTATTTATAAGGCTGACTAACGAAAATATCACGACCTAACCTAACCAATCGTCAAGGACGTACAGTTGACCTAACGATTTGTTAGGTTAGGTCGTGATATTTTCGTTAGTTAGCCTTATAAGGCTAACTAAAGAAGGCTGGGGGGCCCTGAACTCCAGGTGATCCAAAATCTGCAGTAATTGATAATATAAACTTGACGTTTGTTGAACTTAAAGACAACTCACCAAAGAAATTAATAATAAGTTCAGTATATTGGCCTCCTTCTCAGACTGTCGATATTGGTAATAGACTTCAGGAACTAATTTTTTATGTAAGTAGCGAACCTTTTTCTCTTCGATGCAGGAAGGAGAGGCCAAGGGCGAATGCCCTTAAAAACGCCTTCCCCATAGAGGAAAAAGATAGCCAAAATCAAGGTCTAGGGTTTTCGAGATGCCTGGACACTCTGCATTTGAAAGATTGGAGGTCATAGACAGGAGGAAAGATGGATTGAAGAACATGTTCCAGAGTTCACCGGTTGAGGAGATAAAAGATTGAAAATACCGATTAACTCTTGAGTTAGAGCATCCTGGTGCTCGCGAGATTTTATAAAGTGCTCTCCAACATAACCAAACACAGTACTCACGAGCACCAAATGAGAACTCCCTGAGTCTACAGAGACCGTAATTTTAGTAAAACATTTTGCCTGGGGTGGCAACTAGGCTATTTTGTCTGGGACAAAATAACAGTGCTCATTAATGAGTAAAGGTTGAGAACACCTGCGTTAGAGAGTTGGACAGAAAAGGAATGAGAATGTGTAGAAAGTCTGGTACCGCATGCTCTCCTTAAAGGGGGAGGAGGCATGCAGTTAGAGAGTTTAGAAGAGCAGTGTCTGTTAACCCTTTAAGGACTGAAGATGCCAATTGCTAACGTTTCAAATACACGCATTCATAACTTAACCCTACAAAAAATTCAGGGCTGAAAGGGCTAAAATAGCTATAGTAAAAAGAGAGTGAGGCAACATTGTGCCGAAGAGAAAGGGATTGAAGACACTCAGTAGGAGACAGGGAATTAATGAGACGAAAAGCTTTTGATTGCACCCGGTCAAGTAGAGTTGTGTTGTTTAAATCACCCCACACATCCATCTGAAGCGTATTCCATAAGGGCGGACAAGACCCCTGTACAGAGAGAGCAAATGAGTGGGGAAGAAAAAACTGCGGAACTGATAACACATTTAATTTGCCTTCCCCTGGATTTCCACTCCCTATCATTATTATACGTATAATAAGCACTCCCCAGTATATATCATACATAATAATATCTACTCCCCCAGTCTATACTATATGTTTAATATGCATTTCCTCTGAGTAATATGCACCCCCAGTGGGTATTGTACGTATAATATGCACTCCCATAATTATGTTTATGAACAGTTTCGATGTTTGTATGACAAGAACTTTGTTGAAATTGGCCTTTGTCAAGTAAGCCACATAATGTAGGCAATATATTGACAGTAAGAGTAAGCGTGTAAAAAAGTGTAATTTTAGCGCATCTACAGTACGTTTAAAGATTCGTGGCTAAAGTAGTATGCACGCAAAAATGTAGAGTGCAAATCAATTGAACGCAAAATTACCACTAATGCAAGTGGGGTGGAGGGTGTTAGACCCCAAGTGGAGTATGCAACAATGTGGAGGGGGTTTAGGACCCCAATATGCCTGAAGGCGAGAGGGGTTGAAGGGAGGCCCAGGGTAATGACCTTCCCCAAAGGGGTATCCTAACCTAATGAAGGGTATCCTAACCATGAAGGTTGAGAGAGGAGAGAGAGAGGAGGTGTTTTTCGCTGGCAATGGCTCATCGCATAATGAAGATCAGCCCAGCCAGGAGAGAGTGCAAGAATGTAGTGGCAGCCGATTGAATTAGGAGGCGTAAATCAGCCAATCATCTTAGCAATACATATATATATTTATTTATCCAAATCGGGGAATTAAAACGCTCAGCAAAGCACACATGCATCAAAAATAATATAATTTATTTATATATTTACACACACACACACACACACACACACATATATATATATATATATATATATATATATATATATATATATATATCCCATCAACGCAGTTATTTCCTTGTACGTATAAAGAAGAATTAAAACGCACATTGTATCGTTTATATAACCCCCATCAACGCAATTATTTCAGAAGAATCACTTAAAAACAGCAAAGCACACACACACACCCACACACACACTTCGTATATAACTTAATCAGATGCATGTACAAAAGAATTAAAACGCACATTGTATCGTTTATATAACCCCATCAACGCAGTTATTTCATTAAATCACTCAAAAATAATATCGTTATTATTTGAATAATAAAACACAACGACATCATTCTGTTAATTTTCGCGAATATACACTAGTCTCAAGACAAAAGATTTATTTAACGTATTATATATATATATATATATATATTATATATATATATATATATCATGGAATTGCATTAAAAACAGGAATAATTATTTAAAATATCTATATTTATATTTATTCAACTCTGGGAATATATACTAAATAAATATACAATAAAAAATAATAATACAGCTAGTACAGAAGAAATCTATATACACGCATCAAAAATACACACACATATAAGTTCCAAAAATAATAGTGCAGAAGAATTCTATATAAAATAGATGGTTAATATGTATATATATCAAAATACACACTTTAAGTTCTACCACGCTAAGGCAAAATAAGCGTAATCGAGTTCATAGTTACATTCTCATTACTCTGTACAACACAATAAATACGATTTAACATTAATTCACCACTCAAAGTACGTGGATATCTATATTCAATATAACGGGGTTTCAAATCGTTTAACACTATTTTGTACCCATTTTACAATTAGGGGGCCAACTATCACGCTCTCATGGATAGAATACAATCAAAAGCACGCACAAAGAGGGCATCGTTTGCCACAACATAATCAATAAATTCAAGTTTATACACACTCCTTTTCCAAACAAGGGTTTATTCTTTCCGAGCCGAGCTTTCCAACCGTAAATTCTTCACAACTCCTATCGGCAATTGAGGTATGCTTCTAAATCGTGACGACAACTGCGCGTTAAATAAAGAAATAGTTATTCAGGGTGAACAGTGAAGGTGAGCTCAGGCCTATACCGCTCAAGTCCTTTGTACCAAAGTTCGTGATATTTCGAGGAGCTTGTGCCTTCTAAATACGCATTCAGTTCCAAACCATTCTCGCCTTGCTCCTACACTTGAAATAAATTATCGAACAGAGCGGTTGAAGCGTATTCAAGCACCGTGTCAAAATAACGCACATCAGCAACACGTGCGTCTAATATAGGTTTTAGTTGTGGAAGCCGACGACGTCAAACATTCTGTCGAGAATGAAACGGATTCGTGTGGGGATAAGGGCGTTATCATCTGCATTCTTCCACATCAACCGTATTTGAACGCATGGTTGTTTGTATCACGATTTATGCATAAGGTACAAATAACGGCGTATGAGGGCGCATCACTAATCTGTTCTCTTTTTGTGCCTACACCTACAGTTATTTCATAACGGTCCTCGCCCCACTTCTCAACTACCACGAAGATTCTGTTCATCTCTCAACACTTAAATAAATAACATTCCGTTTACCAGTGTTTGATTGTCTACACTTCGTTTCAAGCACATAATTAATAGCACCGGTATTACGCCTGAACACACGCACTGACTTCGACACTGACACATCGTACACTGCATGAGGATACTGCTCAACGGAAGCTCCATCGTTTATTAGTTTTCTATTGTGAGGAGAGCACGTCCAGTCGGGTCAAGCTCTGAGGTGACTATGAGACACCGGTGCGCTGTTTGGCTTGGCGAGAGGTGTAGGGAAATGTTTCACACGGGGTGCGCATAACTAAGCGTTAGTGATTCGTGTACAGGGTTGTTCCAACATGAAAGAACCGAGGCGCGAATCATAAGAATATATGAAACCCATTATACCGGGCAACCGTTTAGAGAATTTTTCCATTTGCCATACATGAAGTAACATCGACTTTAATGTTTTATCACTCCCACTCCCCGGAATGCGCACCATACATCTTCGTTCATTCAACACTATTTTCTCGAACTACACACATTCTATTAAAACTCCGGCGCTCTATTTGAGAGAAACATGTGCCCATATATATCCTTTCTGCTTAACAAGCGATACTCAACTTTAAACTCTATTTAAAACTCGTACAAGACTTTAGCCACAACTTCACAGCGAACCTCATCATGATACATATGGACGTAATGATAAAAGTATTTTAGGCTGTCCATAATCACAAGATTTACATTCTCCGCCGCAGGGTCTACAGATCTACAGAAGCTAAGGCTAACAAAGACCCTAAGATCACTCTAAAGTTAGCCAGAGAGAAAGAAGAGAGTAGGGGGTTAAAAGAAGAGAGTAGGGGGTTAAAAGAAGAGAATGAGGTGTTAATTAATAAGTAAGTAGCAAAACATATCATTCGTGAGTTAACATTCATTCAGAAAAAGAGAGAGAAGGACTCACCATCATCATCTGCCGGCCACTACCGACAAGTCGGAAAAATAGTCGAAGAGAATAGGAAAGGGGTGAAAGATCAAAGAAGTAAAATAAAAATGTTTACAAACCATGCAAACACAGTCTAACTCAAACACTGTCATACCATGCAAACTACAGACATGCAAGTAGAGAGAGAGGACAAGAAACGAACAAAAAAAAAGTATGAAGAGTATAACAAAGTGGGTTAGTTTACGCCACGAGCTACATCTAAGTTCGTGTTAGTCTATTTTTTTTTTTGTAATATAATTTTGCTCCTGGTATATCACGCTGGCATGTCACAAGCTGGCATTAATCAGCAACAGACTCAAACCTCGATTATTACCCCAGAGCTACTGTTGCTAATTGTTTATTATTTTAATTAAACGACGTTAATATTTTAAAAATGCCAATCTAAACAGTTTTTAAAATATTAACGCTGGTAGAGTTCACAACGGAGGCAGGAAGCTTATTCCATTTATCAATTACTTTAAACATAAAAAAGTTTTTAGCGATGTTAGTAACGAAACGTCTGCCACGTAATTAAATCCGTTATTACGAGTATTGCTATTATCGAAAATGAACAATGTCATAATTCACGTTATCGAATTCAATAACGATTTTGAAAACTTCAATAAGCTTCCCCCTTAATCTCCTAGTTTCGAGTGAATGCAAGTCTAACTCTTTAATCCTATCTTCATAAGACTTGTTGCGTAGTGACGGAACTAGTTTCGTTACGCGTCGCTGAACCCTTTCCAACCTATCAATATCCTCACGCAAATACGAGAACCGAAACTGAACGGCATATTCTAAGTGAGGCCTGACTAGGGACCTGTAAAGGGGCAATATAATATTCTTCGATTTAAATTCGAAATTACGCGCTATGAAGCCTAACATCCTATTAGCTTTTGTGAAAGACTCCAGGCACTGGTTCCTAACTTTTAAATCCTTAGATACGTGTACGTCTAAATCTACTTCCTCGTCAACGCTCGCTAACTGTCTATCATCCATCGTGTACGTGTAATCATTGTTACGAGAACCTATATGCAAAACTTTACATTTGTCTACGTTAAATTGCATCTGCCACTTATCGGCCCACTTCATAATCCTATTTACATCGTCTTCGAGCCTATTTCTACCGTCCACGTTAAGAACTTTACTGCCTATTTTAGTATCGTCCGCAAATTTTGACATGTAACTGGTTAAGCCTACATCTATATCGTTAATATAGATTACGAATAGCAATGGGCCTAACACTGAACCCTGAGGGACACCTCTACATACACCCAACCACCCCGATTCCCTGCTATTAACAACGACACTCTGTTTCCTGGCATGAAGGCATTCGTCTAACCAGTTAGCTACCTGACCTCGTATACCGTGCGCTTTAACCTTCGCAATTAATCTTCTATGCGGAACTGTGTCGAACGTTATTTAACGTCTAAGTAAATAAAGTCAGCAGCGCTATGCCTATCGTATTCGCGCACTATTTCGTTATAAAATTCTAACAAATTAATTACACAAGATTTATGGCGTCGAAACCGATGCTGACTACTATTAATCAAAAAGTTTACCTTCAATTGACGTTAAGCTAATAGGCCTAGAGTATAATTGCTAGCTACTGTGCGGTCGCCTTTTTTAAAAATGGGCGTAGCGTTAGTTAATTTGAAGTCTTCAGGAATAATCGCGCTTCCAGTGACTTAATAAAATTTTTTGTTAATGGACCTACGATAACGTCTTTTAAATCTTTCAAATGTCTAGGATAAAGCGCGTCAGGGCCTGGAGCCTTGCCAACTTTTAGCTTATCGATATAATGCGCAATCTCACCCTCGTAAACAGTTATTTCATTCAAAATAGTCTCGCTACTAAATGAAACAATATCGTCCACGTCGGGGACATTATTTACGTCTTCTACGGTAAAAACTGTCGCAAAAAAGTTGTTAGAAATACCCGCCATCGCCTGAGCGTCGGAAGCCAAAGCGCCGTTAGCGTCCACTAGAGGGCCTATGTTATCTTTTATCGGCTTGCGATTATTGGCGTAGTCAAAAACCTTTCTCGGATTATGTTTAATATCCGCAGCTAGAAGTATCTCAAAATTACGCTTTGCATTCCTAACAGATCTTTTAACCTGACGTCTAAGCTCAATATATCTATTAAAGTTAGCTACCGTTCCATTGCGCTTATTAATTCTATAAGCTCTGTTACGCTCGTTTATGAATTCACCTACTTCCCTAGTCCACCACTTGGGCCTACCATGATTACTAGCGCGCTTGGGCCTACGCGGAATAAACTCCCTTCGATTTTGAAAAAACTTTCTTCAAACGCCTCCCAATGAAAATTTGCGTCATTACCCATAAATAAATTATCCCAGTCCACTATTCTCATCAAATTAGCCCGACGAAAATCAGGGACTTCTATTACGTTACTATCCTTATTATTTTCTCTCAATAGCTTAAACCTAATAATTTGGTGATCACTAAATCCCAAACTCTCACCTACTTCCAAACCTTCGACTATATTTTCGTCGTTCTTCATCACCACGTCTAAAATATTGTCATCGCGCGTTGGTTAGGTAACCATCTGTCGTAAAAAATTATCTTCCATGAACTCAATCAGTTTCAAACACTCATCTTTACCAGTAAAAGTCTCGTAATTAACGTTAGGGAAGTTAAAGTCTCCGACAACTATACTATCCCGATTATTAATAAAGTTACTAAGAAGTGTGTGAAATCTAGTATCGGTATCGAGGGGTTGAAAGGGAGGTCTCACAAGTTTAAATAAATTAAGCCGGCACGCTATGAAAACTTCTAAATTGCTGAAAACCACTAATATTCTATTCAGTTACTTAACTATAACAATGTAAATATAAATGCAAATATATAAAATTCAGGTATTTTTTTACAAGAGTACATTACAGGCTTTTGAGGAGTTTTGGAATTTTAGATTAGGTTAGGTTAGGTTAGGTTATATATTAAAACTGTTTTTCCGATTGTTTTTGATGTTGTTTGAACGAAATTAACCTTCGTTCAAACCGCATCAAAAACCACTCGAAAATATAGTTTTGATTTACAAAGCCTGTAATGTACACTTGTAAAAATTTACCAAAATTCAGAACTTTCCAACAGTAAATTTATCGGCAATATCCAAAAGTAGAAAAATATCAGAGAGCCCAGGGAATGCGTCCGCTCAGTAAGGAGTCTGCCTAACGAATGAGTAACGAATGCTTACTCGGTATGATGTAGCATGACATAATACTCAAAAAGTTTCACAACCCACACCCGCTGTTTCTCTTCTGCACTGGTTTTTTCTTTCACTTCGAGGTGTATGTGCTCCTTTACAGAGTTTAGTCCTAGAACGTAGTCCATTACATCGTTTAAGCCGCGAAAGCCCAAAACGCTCTCGCCAGAATATCCATAGAGTATTTGGACCTCTTGCGCCTCACGCTTCGCACGATTCAATGTGGCCTTAAAAGCTTCAAAGGAGCGAGGACAAAGGATTCTTCGAGTGTTCACCACATCTGTTGACTTTATCGAGTACCACTTCATGAATGTCGAGCACGCAATATCAAAGGTAGCGATCATTATTTTCTGAGAATTCTTCAACAGGTAAAATACACGTCTGAGAACAAGGGCTTGCTGAGGTCAACTGAGCACGCAGGGTGGAGATGTCCCCCGATTAGTAGCAGGAGTCACGTGACCCCCTTAATTTGACTGCGTCATACGGTGGGCAGTGCTTAGATTTTTCCTGCACAGACACACACACACACACACACAGGCGCGCGCGCGCAAAGGAGAAAATGAAACACTAAATGCAATGATTTATTTTAATTAGAAAAATAATAAACTGTAAAACATCGTCAACAAGTAAATAGTCTCTAATTTATTATTATTATTATATATATATATATATATATATATATATATATATATATATATATATATATATAATTTACGGTGGCCCAAGATACTATGGTAAAACTTCAAACTTTAAAATGTCAATCTCCTCAAGGCTGCTCTTATTACACTATGCAACAGTAACACTCATATACATTTTTTAGCAAATTGCAGCAGATTTAGAGGTCGTTACAAATTCAACATTTTTCATACTAGAATTATATTGGTTCGGGTAATTCCTTGTGCATGTGTGTGAGTATGTGAGTATGTTACGAGAGATAGCTGCAAAGGATACACAATATACAAAATTATACACGTGCAAAACCCACATATTAATTCTTCTTGTGTTGAGTGACCTTGACTCTCACAGGGGGACATGAAAGTGTGGACCGCATCGCAATCGTTGTTTCAGGAGGAGAAGATAAACTACTTGGTGTTTCACTAATCCCTCACGGAACGGGACAAATACAAGCTGATGTCTGCCTCAGGATGTTGGATGAGTGGGGCTTGAGAAACCAGTTGCAGGGGCTTCATCAAATACTGAGCTGATGTCTGGGCTTGTACCCTGATAGAGAGAGCTGTAGGTCGCTCTCTGACGTGGATAGCATGTCGTCATCATGTATATGAAGTCGTTTTGGCTAACGTATTTTCTAATATTCTTGAACCTTCGAAAGGACCACAAGTCTCATTGTTTAAGCGATTCATGGCACAATGGCCAGTTATCAATAAAGAAAACTTTATATCAGCAGGAATCGAACTTTTTGAAGGAAACTTGTGGGAACTTTGTCAAGAAATGATACAGTACCTCTCCGACGCTCTTCAGAACAGCAGCTTCTCAAGAGATGACTATAGTGAATTCCTCCATCTTTCTCTAATTTTCCTGGGAGGAAGTTTGCCTAAGAAGTACATCAGAGCTCCAGGAGCTCTTCATCAGGCTCGCTGGATGGCAAAAGCTACCTATGCTTTGAAGATCTTTCTCTTCCAGGAGCAAATGAAACTTACTGCTCATGGAAAAAAGGGTCTGAAAGATTTTTCTCTTTGTGGCACTTGTTTATAGTAAATATTGGCATGAAACACCCTCGGCAGTGAGGGCCCCTAGAAAATACCTAGCTTTTCTAACAGTTATAGAAATTGCACTCAAGGCATTTAAGGAACACCTCTGGTACTTCTCGGAAGAGCCGATTGGACTGTCGCTTTTGGCGATGGGTTGGACAGCAAAGTAAAATAAAATATGATTAAAAAATTATCTCATCCTTCAAAAGCAAAAGGTCTGAAACCTCTCGATTCAAGGCTGTTCAAAACACCAAATCCATTGGAAACTTACGTCAGCGAGAAGACGGCTCAACTCTTCGATGTACTGGATAAAAACGGAAAGAAGATTGCTCAAGAGTTTCTTTCGAAACCACCAAGTGATTGGCTAAGTAACGACAGCTATGAGTTGTTGAAAGAAAGAGCACTGAAGATGAAGGTTTCAATGACTCTGCAGAGAGAGCGACTACTTTTATTCAACGGTACAATACAACGCTTTCCAAAGATGAGCAGCAAAAACAATTCCTTCTCCGCATTGTTGAGACACATCGACGAACGTTTCCTACCCCCTCTAAAGCGTCTTTACAGAATTAAAAGCTTGCATGTTCTTTTGGTCAAATTTCGTTATTTTTTTCATTTAAGAAACAATTATTCATTTTGTAGCGACCTCTAACTATAGTTGAAATGAGCTCATTTTTTGTAACAATTATCCTCTTATGATTTCAAACAAGGGCAGCCTTGAGGAAGTACAAACAAAACTTTATTTTATGAACAACCTTAATAAATATATATATATATATATATATATATATCAAAGCTATTGACTTCTCCTTAGGGAAACGGAGCTTACAGATGAACAGAAGGACCAACACAACGGCAAACATTTTCATTTATTTTTTTGTACTTCAGACGTTTCGACAAATCTTTTGTCATCATCAGTGAATTAAGTCTTAAAACCTTAAAACCAAAATAAAAAGTGAAAATTACATCAATACAATATTAAAACCATTAAAATTAAAACCTTAAAACAAAATGAAAATTGCATCAAATACAAAATTAAAATCATTAAAATTTCATCACTACAAAAATTAAAATAAATTACCTCAATAGGTAAATACACAATGTCTCGTCATTGTTTACTAATGTCCCGTTAAAAGAAACATTAAATATCATACTAAACAAGTTATTCACTACTGATAATACTCTTATTAATGGCCTCACTCAGACTCAATTTAAAAACCTCGAAATAGTGTGTTTTGATAATCTTTTCTTATTTAATAGCAACCTTTACAGCCAAATTGATGGGTAGCTATGGGTTCCCCGTTGAGCCCAACACTAGCAAATGCATTTCTTTGCCATTACGAAGAAATTTGGTTGAAAAGTTGTCCTAATAGTTTTAAAACCCATATATTACAGAAGATACGTGGATGACACTTTTTTAATATTTAACCATCCTTCACACGTAAAACTTTTTCTTATTATCTTAATAAACAACATAGTAATATTAAGTACACATGTGAAAACGAAACAAATAATAGTTTACCTTTCCTGGATGTTTTAGTTAAACGGGCTCATAATAAGTTCCAAACTTCACTATTTCGAAAACAAACTTTTACTGGCTTGGGAACCAATTATTTAAGTTGTACGTTTTATAAATATAAGATTAGTGCTATAGTAACATTATTAACAAGAAGTTACTGTATTTGTTCGGATTACTTTTCGTTAAATGAAGAATTTAAATTTTTAAGACAGTACTTTATTAACAATTACTACCCTTCTAATCTATTTGATAACCAATTGAAGAAATTTTTAAATAACACTTTTAATACTAAACTCCCCATAACTACAGTATAAAAAGAAACCAGATATATTAAATTACCTTTTTATTGTTATTTATCATTGCGTATTCGAGGTGAATTGTCCAAACTGCTCAAGTCTAGTTATCCCCAAATAAATTTAAGATTCGCCTTCGTCAAACCACTTAAATTATCAAATTTTTTAAAGTTCAAAGATGAATTCCCCAAAACTGTATGCCCCAATGTTGTTTACAAATACACGTGCGACAGCTGTAAGGCTGCGTATATTGGCAGCACTCAACTCCAACTGAGGTGCCCCTTTCTCAACATTTGGGCTTGTCAGTCCGTACAACCGTCCCCTCAGTAGCCCTCCACAATCCGCAATTAGAAACCATAGTAATGAAATAACCATCCCCTTCACAAAACTCAGTTTGAAATTTTAACTAGATCCAATAACCTCACAGAACTCCGAAATTTAGAATCTTTGTACATCTATAGAAACAAACCCTCCATTAACAATAATAGTTCATCTTACAAATTACAGCTCTTTTAACTAACCAACCGATTCTCATAGACATATACTTTCTAATCCTCTGACCATACAGTTTTCTCTTAGGTTTTGCCAAGTATGGAGGTTGATGTAAACATTGTGTATTTACCTATTGAGGTAATTTATTTTAATTTTTGTAGTGATGAAATTTTAATGATTTTAATTTTGTATTTGATGCAATTTTCATTTTGTTTTAAGGTTTTAATTTTAATGGTTTTAATATTGCATTGATGTAATTTTCACTTTTTATTTTTGTTTTAAGGTTTTAAGACTTAATTCACTGATGATGACAAAAGATTTGTCGAAACGTCTGAAGTACAAAAAAATAAATGAAAATGTTTGCCGTTGTGTTGGTCCTTCTGTTCATATATATATATATATATAACAAATATTCTTGTACCATAAACGAATTAATACACAAAAGAAAGAAAACTAAATAAACATATCGCCTACAAGTAAATAGACAGTAATACACACATGTATATATATATATATATATATATATATATATATATATATATATAGAGAGAGAGAGAGAGAGAGAGAGAGAGAGAGAGAGAGAGAGAGAGAGAGAGAGAGAGAGAGAGCAAGTATTCATGAACCATGGTACCGAAAGGGGACAGTGTCATGCCTATTATCGTTTTTTGGAGGTGTTACGGCAAACCTTCTTACCCCAAAGTTCCTTCACGCCCTCTAATTTCTGTGCCCGGAAGTTATGAATCCCCACAATCAGGTGGGATGGCTGGTCACCCTCATTACCGTCGTCTTCGAAGCTCACTGGATCTTTGAGCGACTCAAAGTTGACGATCTGGCGGTTGGCACGGTTAAGCGTGATGCCTTTAGCCTTCACGATGTACTTGTACTCAGTCGCCACCCTCACGCGTACCCCGTACATTTTTGGGCCTGTTGGGACAAAAGAATCGGCATATGCGATGCCTCCATTCTCATCCTTGATCTCGTCAGTAAACTCTCCAATGAATTCCCCAACAGGAGACATATATTCACTTTTCCTCTCCGTACAGAGTACAGAACCTGCCGACCGAGAGAATGCAACATATGCCACAGCTTGATACGTGCGTAGGCTGTTGTGAAACCAGCTACAGGTATGTTTGTGATACGTGATGTATCTGCAGCCAATTCGGTCCTGTTGTGCGTATTACTCGCATTCACGATTTCCCTGACGTCTTTATCGTTGGCGTCTGCATAATTCCAGACTTCGCTATAACTTTGAGCTAGATGTACGTTCCCCTTGTCTGTATTCCGTGCAAACTTCCCCCATAGGCTATTTAGGCGCTTGTCGCTTGCCAAGGTTCCTCACAGTCTGGTCACGTTCAAGTTGGATCCCTTCACGATCAAGGTAGCGTTGGATATACGCCGATTTTTCATTTTCGGTCTCAATTCCTCGTGGATATCCTGATGCTTCTACTTTATCCTTCAAAAATGTATTTATATATGATGTGGAAAGGTTGGGGAGCTTTTGAAACCTCCACACCTCATATATCTTCAGTATTCTGTACCCGCGGCGGAGGGCTAGGGACAGCTCAGGACTTGTATATACGCCTCTGATCTTCCTCTGGTTGATCGTGTGATTACAGTCCCCATAGTTCTCTTCTGCACACCTCTCACACAGAGGGAACATGAGTTTGTGGTCTATAACAACAGGCAAGATCGGCATCCATAAATCGCGAGGGGGGAGCACATCTACGAAAGAAAGCCCAAAGTAGCTCTCACTCAAGTTAACTGAGAACTCTTCGAGTAGGCATGGCGGAGCCAACGAGTTTTTCAGGCGTACCTACGGGGTACGGATTGTTCTTCATCACGTAAGGATATAATGAGCAGAAATCGTAGTAGTGAAGCTTCACCCCGTCCGTAGGCGGAAAGTATAATTTGATAGGGTTTGTACGTCCTCTAAACAAGCTGTCACCGCATTTGAGGGTTTTCATCACCATTGTACGTTTGATGGCCCTTATTTCTTCGCGATACTGCTCATCGGCTTAGATCCAGGCATCATATTCATGCTCCCACAAAACCTTTTGAGTGAACTCGGAACTTATAAGCTGGTAGTGGGTACAGATCCATGCGAGGCTGTCGGCGGGGGATCTTCCATGGAGGTACATCCTTATAAAGGCTTGAAAACATACTCTAAGTACACGAACGTCATTCACATAATAACGTTCACATTCATACGCTATCTTTTAAGGATTATCTTCATTAAATCTGTTGTAGTAGAGCTCAAAATCCTCACGTTCGCTGGCACTCATACATTCATAGTTAAAGTAATGTTTGGAGGGAGAGTGGGCCGACATAATTTAAAGTGTCGTGATTGAGGAATGTGTAAAATGTGTAAGGGAAGTACCCTTTTTGAGACTTCGGCGTCTACGCCCATCACCTTGGGTAGCTTGGCTAATTTACAAGTGTGAACAGCAAGGTGTCTTTAAACTGTACATTTCCCCTTATTTGCATCTGTATAAGTTTGTTCCCTCTTTTCAAGGGATCACCCGTGAATATCTCTGATGATTCGTATTTAAGCAGCTCCTTATAAAGGAAGTGAGTGGCAAATTTTACCGCGTTATGGGCAAGAATATACACAGTCATTTTTTTGAACAGGTCTGCCAGCTTGACAATATAGTTCACAAAGATTTTCACGGGGGAATCTCCTGCAGACACCTTAAAAATATTTGTCCGCTTACCACATTTGCGGCATTCATCACACTCAATGGACAAATCGTTTGCCGAGACATTTACAGTATTCTCCCATCATCTTAACATAAGCGTGTTCTTCATCAATCAAAACCTGTTTTTCAAGAATAGATACATGCGTGATGTATCACTAAATACGCAATATCTAATCTTATTCGCACAACGTAGAGATGTGGTACAAATTGGGGTATTAGCCAGTCAAGTATTCCCGATCAGCGTAAGGAGTTTTTGGAAGTTTATAAAGAAGTTACAAGTCAACGTTATGGCTAGTTGGTTTGTGATCTTCACCCGCGAAACACGTTTCGGGTGCTTCTACAAAAAACGAATATATTCCTTAACGAAGCTGAAACGGTGTACATCCCAGAATGACAACGAGGTTAAAGAAATATCGTGAATTAATAAAAATCTACGAACGATTGCCACGCACTCCCCAACGCCTGTTTGTTAAAAATATTGACCCAGACCTTTTAAAATACATCTGTGAAATCTGTCTTAACGTTATAGAATGTAGTGTACCAATGAAGACCACTCAAAAGTCGCGCGCTTACGTCGTTACAAGAGCATAATATGCGGGAAGTGGGATAGACCTTCACCAACAGGATGGGGACATATTAAAGCTAGACTACAGCAAATAAATATCCCCAAAACGTTGATAGGTAACCAGAACAAGTTAAAAGGCTTGGGGAAAGCAACGCATGTACCATAGCTGAACACACCTTTGCCTTCGTCGGTAGCATCTCTGAAGAGGAAGAAGAAAAGGCCATTCACCAACGAACAACCCTCCTCGCGCGCCTCTAAAGTACGTAAATGGCTAACATATTAAGAAAAAGTTATTAGGACGTTTCTAAGCCAGCATCTTACTGTGGTGTTAATAGATAGTATAGGGGCGTATATAATGAGGGAGTAGAGAAAAAAGATATTGAAAGGTTTTTGCGTGAGCAGGATGCTTATACACTACATAACCCGGTGAGAAGGTTTAAAACTGCTAAGACTTTAGCAGCCTCGGTTGATTCTATTGGCAGGTGGATTTGACAGACATGCAGAGGTATTCATTGTATAATGAAGGGTATAGATATATTTTGTTTATAATAGACGAGTTCTCTAGATATTTGTGGCTAGTCCCGCTGAAGAATAAATCGCCTGAATAAGTGGCTAAAGCCACCAAAGCGCTGATGTTGAAAGAAAATAGGATTCCGGGGCTATTTTTGTACAGAGTTGGGCAAATAATTTATAGGCCGAGCCTACCAGAACATGCTGTCGGAGTTTAACATCAGTTATTACACGTCCAATTCTATACATTAGGCATCTTTAGCCGAAAGATTTCAGCGTACCATAAAGGAACGTATGCATCTTTCTTTCACACATAAAAACACATACAGATATATAGACATTCTGGAGCCGCTGGCTTCATCCTACAACCGGTCACGGCATCGCATGATTGGAACATCTCCTGACGAGCTTTTAGAAAGAGACCTCCATATAGATCCTGAGGCTAGAAAAGATAACCGTAAAGCAACACCACGTCCTGTGCATTTCATTATGGCGAGGTAATGCAGAAAGTGGTATTTAATTTAGGTAAATAAGAGTTTAAAATTGAGAAAATTTTAGGAAGTAAAGGTACATGGAAGAGAAAGATGTATCTGGTGAAGTGGCTAGGGTACCCTGAAAACTTCAACTCCTATATAAAAGTTTAAGCAATAATGAAACTTAAGTAGTATAAAAAATGATGCCTAACCACTTGTAGGTCACACTGCCCTCTCTTGCCTCTTTGGACATGCATCCTGACAACGCTCTGTCCAGCTTTATAACAGAATTGCATGGCCTATCGATTTGGGCCGTGGATCGTACGAGGTCGGTTTGTGCGAATTTCAATTGACCACCAAGTTTTTAAGTATTGAGAAGAAGGAGGATGTTTTTCTAGTTCGTAGAAGACTCGATGAGTGTGAAAAATTAGGCATAACTTTAGATGATACCATACGTTCAGTCTGGATCGGCGAGATGCAGTACTACAGTACAAAAGTAACATTAGAACCTGACATTATGACAGCCTCGGATTTTGTGAAGACTTTAAATAGGAGTCTTGAAAGGTCAAACCTAACCCACGATTTACCTTTTGAAGTCGTAAACAAAGACACACTGGCCCATACTTTGTTGCTAAAATCAACGGCTAGTAGAAATATTAAGGACAATGAACTATTCAAAATTATACCTTAGGTCAGATACGGCTTGGCCTTCCAAAGAGACATTTTTCAGGAGTCACAACATGACTTATTCAGCTTATTGTACCAACTAAAATTACCGAAATTAGCCGCTGGAAGACCTCTTCTGAGCATATGTTATGTTTACAGTAATATCGTGGACCACCAATTTCTTGGAGATACCCAGGCTCGTTTGTAACGCATTGTGCACATTCCCAATCATAGAGGTAAGAGTTTAAATATCACATATGATAAGCCTCATTATGTCAGAGATGCACCTTACTTACGAACCAGTATCTCAATATATATAAGAACGATTGAGGTGAGAAAGTTTCCATTCGGCTATGAGAGCTTAACCGTAAAGCCCCAATTCCGGAGTGTTGCGACAGAACGACATAGAGGCCATTTTCCGTCTACCGAGGGGTAAGGTACCAGCGTGGAAGTGGCATCGGTTTAATGTTTTCGGCTGTACTACGCACAGCTGTGCCTTTACTGAAAAGTGGAGCCAAATATCTTGGAAAGAAGGCCCTACAATCAGGACTTAACACATTTGAAGATATAATGTCAGGCACCAAGCCTAAAGAAGCTTTCAGAAAACACTTACGACGTAACGAGATGAAATCGTCGAAGATGCGAAGAGAAAAATGCGCGGCGTGGGTTTTAGAAGAAAGAAAAAACAAAAGGTTGCTATAAGAGGAAGAAAGCGTACTGTACGACGAGGAAAAAAAAGGAAAGCTAAGCAGACAAATCGTGGTGTAAAACGGAGAAGGACTTAAAAAAAAGAAATGTTCTAAGTGCATGAAACCGTTCGTGAACTTATTTTTTAAAAACTAATATAAGGTAAATCTGTTACAGATGCTTCTTATAGCTGCTTGTACAACTGACGTGGAAGGGTGCATTAACGGGTGTCATGACCATTTTATTCACCCTCACAGTTCGGAATACTGCAAATCCGAGTTAAATCTCTTTGATGTGACTCCGACGCAAACATGTATTGTGGAGACCGAATTCGTCATAATTCATCCTCTGAACGTTACTGGATCAACGACGGCACCAAGAGAGTTCGTGATTTCTTTGTCAGGTAGTCATTTTTTTACCCTTCCAACGTGTTTATTTACACTAAACTAAGAATTACGCATTCGGATGGTACAGACTGTGAAGAGGGTTACGCAGTATGCCCTGAAAACAATTTCCTCCACACCTCGATAAGTAGGGACCTCAGGAAAGTTCGTAAAAGTTTTTATGAATTTTTTTTAACTTTTAGCCATTTTTATGAACTTTTGGAACTTTTCAGCTTAAATTTTTTGCGAACTTTTAGCAACTTTTTATATAAAAAAACTTATAAAGGTCGTGCAATTTGTGCAATTCTAGCTGGAATTTTAGACGGAGAAACAAACTGCAAACCCTACCTAATTGATCTGGTTGATTTTGAAACTGCAATTGGTGAAAACATTTGTCAGTTTGTTAATGATGCTCTTGTCAAATTGTTTGCGGGGAAAATAGATTATAGTAATGTAATCTATATCGTTTACGATGGAGCAGCATACATGGTGAAGGCATGCAGAGCTCTAAATGCACTTTATACCAACCTCCACCACTGCACTTGTGTTTCGCATGGTCTTTTGCGTGTTTCAGAACTAGTTCGATCAAAGTACAAAAATGTTGATAATTTTGTTTCTGGCATGAAAAAAATATTGGTAAAATGTGCTCATTGAAAAAGACAATTTTCTTCAGAAACTGGGCTTCCGCTCCCTCCGGAGCCGGTTCTAACACGTTGGGCAACTTGGCTAAATAGTTGCTTCTATTATGCTAAAAACTTTGTCAAAGTTAAAACATTTGTTCTAAGTCTAGAACCTGAATCACAAGCCATTACGGATACCCAGGAATTACTGGGCGATCCAAAACTATCACAAGACATTGCTTTCAGCGCATCAAACTTTCCGTGTTTGACAGATACCATCCAGAAACTAGAAGGTCGTTTAAACCTAGTGGATGCTATGCACGTTGTACAAAATGTTAAGGATACCATAACCTGTACGCCTTACAAAGAAAAGTTAGATGCGGATGCAGATATCCGGTCCACCACTAATATATACACACAGTGTGTGTGTGTATATATATATATATATATATATAAAACCAAAGGTGTGTGTGTATATATATGCCGGAACGCAGCAGAAACTTCTACGCAGCAACAAATATATAAGAGAATTATAGGAGTTTGAATATAGAAAGATATATACGCAGTGTATTTTCATAAAAGTTTCAGAGGAGAAACAACAAGTATATGAATGAAAGGTGTTGCATATGACGTCACAGTGTACAGATACGTATTTGGTGTCAAATATTATAATTCGGAACGTTTATTCATATTTTCCTAGAATCTTACATACACTTTTTATGCAATAGACGCTCAGCAGTTTCCATCGATATTCGCTATCTGACGTATTCATCTTCAATGAGTTATTTGTTGGATATTAAGTTTCCTATTAATGAAAAAAACTCTCGAAGTATGAAAATCTAAGGTCATATTTCAGTGACTCTGAACTAGCGTTCGCAGTGCTCCGAATTTTCTGTTGCCAACTCTGCTCCGCTGCGCTTGGGGCCAAGAAGACTCAGAATCCGAATTACAGAGAAAAAAATTAGGTAAGATTTATAGGTATTATGACCTAGAAATCATTAATTTTGTTACCATAAAGAGAACAAATCATAAACTCGCCTTCATAAAAAAGGACAAGTTCATTCAGAACACGTTTATTTTTACAAAATTCATTGTGTATTATCAAAATGACTAGTTATTTGGTGGGCAGAATACTGTAGAGACTCAGTATGTAAGCTGAATATTTATTTTCATTTAATTATTCATATTTATAAAGAGAACAAATTTCAACTTTAAAAAAAAGGAAGATCAAGACGACAGTTTTCTTTAAGTTATTATTAATTATATATTGATAGTTTAGCCAAACATTATGCTTTCAAAGATTAAATTAATTATATATTGATAGTTTAGCGAAATATTATACTTTCAAAGAATAAAAACATCAGTTTAATTACTATAAATAAATCTAACGCTCATATAGAGAAAAGTAATAGCTGGAGCAATTACTGTTATTATCAAAGGCAACATGGGCAATCTTCCTTACTTAAATAAACTGCATTTTTTTTTTTCAGTTTCTCGCTATTTCTGAATGTAAACGCAAATCAGCGGATGTCTTTTCCATATCCTTTTATTATTATCACCCTTTGAAAAAGCTCTTTTCCTCAACTTTCTTTTACATTGAGTTCATTAATAACTGCTTGCTTATTCTGTCAGAAAAAGGAAAGAACTTGTAACATTCAAGTGCCATTTGTTCTATTTTAATTAACTCATTACCACACATGTTGAATTCGGCTTTCTCTCCCGGGGTGACGTCCCTTTCCCGGTGACACCCCCATAAATGAAAATGATCCAGTCATTCATTGCTCTATTCATTCATTACTCCGTTCGTGGGTAAGTGTGATGAAGTTGCATTTTTTGTGGTAGCGCGGACATTTTATGTTGTCCTCTTCGTATTAGTTATTTTCACTTAATACTTTAAATAAGGAACTAACATTGTCTATCAGAATTTACCTTTGACTTATAAAAACCCTCTTGAGCTTTAAACCACTAATATAAAATTACAGTTATTATGAAATACAGTTCTTTTTATACTTTTAATCTTATGTTCATTCAGGAATTGAAATTAACTTTACACTTACGTTATATAATTAATAAAGGGAAATAGGTTTTGTTCGTTATTCAAATGGGCCGAAGGAAATGAATAATATGGCCTGGCGCGGGACAAGAATATGCCTAGGACCTGAAGGAAACATTCCTGCAAGTATGCTCCAGGAAATTTTTTTTATTTAATTTATTGGCCTAAGTTTATCTTAAAAGTGGGCCCCACGGGCACGAAGGGACAATTAAAATAAAAATGACAAGTGAGGAATCAAAAATGAATTTCTGATGGACTGCAGCTGCACAACTACTTCTCCACTCTCTCCACTGACTGAACCCTCCGCGCTGCGCTCTGTCTTTTTCCCCATCACAATTTAGGTTTTTTTTCGCATTTTACACATTACTTGATTTGTTGTTTATTTCTTATTGAACCTAAAACTTAAGAAAGAGTCATTAGTACATTATTTTAATAGGTTTTATAATTTCCTACTTATTTTATATTATTTAACTAACTTATTTTACCTATTTAACAGTACTAAATCCTATCATTACATACAGGGTGGGAAAAGTCTCTAAGGATTTTATACAAACAAATAATTTGTTAATAATAAATAAATTCCAATGATATCACTGCAGTGTATGCAGTACTTTTCAAAGCACCTATAAAAAGCCAGGAATGACCCTAGGCTACAACAGGAAGGCCCTAGGCCCTATCCCCAGTCAGCGCCATGTCAGTAAGGATGGAATACAGCAATGAAGACAAAGTGTATCTTGTATCGTAGGCTATTTCTTATAATAATTGTGAAGAAAGTTTGCGTTTATTTCAACAAAAATATGCCGCCACCAAATGCAATCACTCTTCGATACTGGAAGCTCAAACTTTTGGAAACAGGGAGCCTGCTAAAAGATCGGTCAAGAAGCAGAAGGCCAGTAACGGCGACAGGAGACAACAGCAAAGAAAATATCCTCGCCACTTTTCAAATCAATCCAACTTGAACGAACAAACCCATTTACTCTCAGTTCATATACTACGATGATTTTGATAAACGGCTCCAGTTTGCTGAAACAATGAGACAAAAGTTGAACAGTGATCCAGATTTCCTTGGAAAGATCAAATTTTCAGATGAATGTGTCTTTGGTTTAATGGGTAAAGGAAACAAACACAACGTTCACTACTGGGCAAAAACAATCCCAAAATACGCTTGAGTAAACCCATTAAAATGGTTACACTTACAGTTTGGGCGTGCATTTGTTATTCAGGACTCGTTTCCTTTGACATATTGAGAGATACGATGGATGGAAAACGCTATTGCCAGGTATTGAGAGACAAAGTTTGGCCACAGTTTACTAATGGCGTTGGCAGGAATTAGTTTTATGAACATGATTATAGAGCACCACCACATTACTCTGCCGCTGCCTAGGAGATTCTGGATACGAACCTTCAAGGAAGTTGGCTTGGGCGGCGAGGTCCCATCGAGTGGCCAGCCACTGCAGCCAGATCACCTGATTCAACCCCATGTGATTTCTGGCTTTAGGCTTATTTGCATGACAAATTCTACACTCCTGGTTTCATGTATCCAAATGTGAATGCACTTGGCCGCAGAATAGATGAACAACTGAAAAGGATCCCACTAGATAAATTCAGAAGAACACTGAAGAGTTTCCCAGAGAGAATCCACAAATGTATCATAGCGGATGGAGAACTCTTTGAAGATTAAACTACAATTTAACCAAATATTTGTATGAATAAAATTCTTATGTACTTTTTGTTTGATTTGTTTCATAATTTTTTATTTTTTACTTTTTTCTGTAGTAAGGAGGGATAAGGGCGAGGGCCAGCAAAAGTGACCCCTCCACAGAAGAGAGAGAGAGCCAAAAACAAAGTCTCCAAGACTCAATGATGCCATTTTTTTTAATAGAAAAATGGAAATTTTGAAAAGGTTGTGTAGTGTTTAAGATGCATAGGAATAGGGGACAAGTGTGTGTTTGAAAACATGCTGGACTGCTCACAGGGTAGATGAGACACAGAAAAAGATCAGCTAAGGAGGACAGTGACAGGAGAAACGGGAGTTCCAGCACTCACTGTCTCCCGCCTAATGTCCAGCCCGGAGTACTTCCCTGGTCGATTGGTGTCTACAATCTCCTCCTACCGCAATCTCTTCCTACTCCTATTTGAACACTTATCTGTATAATGTTCTTAACTAAATAGATGTATGTATAAAATCCTTAAAGAATTTTCTCCCACCCTGTATATTAAGTGTTCTCTGACAATTATATTTTTATTAATATTCGATTGGAGAGGAAAAAAAGGTGTGACACACGTGACGGCTATACGTGTTTAAACTCGTCTGGCTGTTTTTGTGTTACACGTCACGTATTCATTTAAATTAATCTGAGGCCTCTTTCTTAACTTTATAATCTATCTATTAAACCTAACTTATGGTTTTTATTTATGTTGAAAAAATTCTATTATAAATGATATTAATTAACCCCCAATTTTTGCAATCCCAACACATACATGTAGGGCCTACATATCACGTGCTGTCTGATTAGGAATTCTCTAAAATAGAATTCTAATTCATTCACATATTTAATTGAAGAGTAGTTACATGTAATTAATATAGTAACAAACCCAGTTATTTTTTATTAAATTTAGAAAATTGTTTTTACGAAACAAATTTTCTTCATCTGTCGGATAACATGTTTTCGATCCAATAGAAGTCAAGAACAATTCTCTAATAAAATTTATGGCTCAAATCTTTAAAAATATTAATGAAATGAAGAAAAATTTTGTTTGTGATATATCCCATGGACTTTTTTCTACTCTTTCTTGTTCCAAGTTATTGTTCTAGGAAGCAGATATCTTATTGGTTTTGTTTATTCACCACGAAATGACCCGTTCCTTTATAAAAAATTGAAAATAGTTTGAATGTTTTAATATACCATAAAATCACTGATGCACACTTTCAAGTTAATTTAAAACCTGTTTGCATTTGCAGTAAAAAGAAACTTTCGTGACTACTGTATACTCGGATTTTAATCACGTTTTGGCGTCGGGGCGTTTCTTTTTACTTTTAATTTGTTTATGTGATTTATATATATATATATATATATATATATATATATATATATATATACAGGGTGTTTCACATCCAGTCTGCCATGCTTTAGGGGGTGATATCGAGAAAAAAGTTAATACAACATAGGTGTTATATCCAACCGTTGCAGAGCTACAGACGTTTTAAGATATGCAAACAACAAATCCATACTTGTGTGTAATTCGATAGATGGCAGCACTGATGGTAGTTTCGGTTAACGAAGTTACCACTACTAATCCTTAGTTTTTTCTTTCAGCTGGTTCTGATCTGTGGTACTAGACACTGTGTTGCGCTAAGGTGAACAATCAAAATGAATCAACAGTTCACACCCGCTGATTACGCTGATATCCATTTCATTTATGGATTATGGATTAGTGACGCACCAGAGATTAAGGGAAACAGGGACAATTGTTCCAGGTAACAAAGAATATGTAGCACGACGGCCAGTTGCTGTGAAGGAGCGCATACTGGACCTAGTACAACGTAGCCCAACTACCAGTGTTCGAAGGATTTCTAGACGAATTGGTGAATCCGCATCGCGTGTATGGCGAACTATACATGATGAGGGTTTGCATCCCTATCTTTGCAACGTGTGAAAACTCTTCAACCGGATAATTACGATTTTGCCAGTGGATGGTTATGCATCGTCAAATTGTTAATCGCATACTGTTTAGTGATAAAGCACAATTCATTTGGGCTGGAATTAACGATGACGAAATTCCCACTTGTGGTCCGTCGATAATCCCCACGGTATCGTTCAAGGAAACTTTCAACATCGATTCTCGGTGATTGTTTGGTGCGGTGTAATTGGAGATCAGCTGATTGGACCGTTCGTTTTGGACAACGAGTAAGTGCTGATATTTATCTGAACTTCCTGACGAATGAATCGTTGGATTGGTCGTGCTAGTCCAATATCGTGGTCCCCGAGATCTCCGGACCTAACCCCGTTAGATTTCTTTTTATGGGGCCTTATGAAAGAGATGGTCTACAAGATCAAAGTACAAACGAGAGAGGAACTCTTGCGTCTGATTATGGATGCCGCTGCTTACATACGAGAACACCCCGAAATGATTCAATGGAACGAGCAAAGCTGTGCATTGAAAACCGAGGCTGACATTTTGAACATTTATAAGGTGAATCTCATAAAATGTAGCAAGAAATACATCAGAGTAATACACTCGTTTATTTTTTTCCGTGCACCTTAAAACGTCCGTAGCTCCGCAATGGTTAGAAATAGCACCCATGTTGTACTAACTTATTTACTTGATATCCACCCCCCCCCAAAGTATGGCAGACTGGATGTAAAATACCTTGTGTGTATATATACTGTACAATGTGTACATATATATAGGGTGTACACAAAGTCCTTTCCCGATTATAAACTTTAATTACATGAAATTCAAAAAAGAAACAGTAATGCGTTTTTTCGCATGTTGTTGCATAACACATCAAGGTTTTATTTCTCTTATTCACAGATCCTGTTGTGTCTGATTGTGAGCTATTGGTGACTGACCAAAGCAAAGTGGCAACTCCGCAAACTGTTTTGTTTGTTTTGCAGAGTCAAAGTCCATGATTATTCTTCAATGGAACTACCGTCGTCATTATAGCAAGAACGCCCCTTCCAATCATAGCATTAGGAACTGATACCACAAGTTTCTGGAGAAAAGCAATGTGATGGACAGGCTTAGGAGTGAACGTCCCAGTGTTTCAGGTGAAACGGTTGCCAGTGTCCAACAAGCTTTCCAACGAAGTCCGTTCGTCGCGCCTCACAACAACTTCAGGTACCACAGGCAACAATACAAAAAATTCTGAGAAACTTGCACCTACATTCATATAAAGTGCAGATAGTGCAAGCGTTGCAACCGGATGACAAGCCACGGCGCCAAGAGTTTGCAATTAACATGGTGAGCTTCATTGATGTTTTGTTTTCTGACAAAGCCACATTTCACGTATAAGAGAAGGCAAACTGTCATAATGTGCGTATCTGGGGGTCCGAAAGTTCACAGTCGTATCGTGAACACATTCATGACAGTCCCAAAGTCAATGTTTGGTGTGGATTAATGCGTAATAGGGTGATAGGACCATTCTTTTTTGCTGAAAAGAATGTTACGGCACAGGTGTAACTGGACATGCTCGAGTTCTTTTTAGCCACCCAGTTGGAAGACCTTCAATCATACATCATTTTGCAGCAAGACGGTGCGCCTCCACACTGGGTTTGTTAGTGCGTGAGTTCTTGAACACCGCTTTTCCAGGAAGATGGATTTGGCGCGATGGGCCAGTGCCATGGCCTCCACGATCACCTGATATCACGCCCCTGGACTTCTTCATGTGGGGATATGTAAAAGACTAATAGTACCATATTCCTATTGCTGACATTGACACTCTTCATGCAAGAATTGGCTATGCCATTGACAGTGTTACGAGAGAGATGGTAGCGAACGTATGGCGTGAACTCGAATTTTGCTTGGATGTGCTACGTGTAATTAACGACGCACATCTTGAGATTTAATGAGAAACATAATAAATTTGGTGTTATGCAACAACGTGCAAAACAAAGCATTACTGTTTCTTCTTTGGATTTCATGTAATTAAATTTTGAAATCGGGAAAGAACTTTGTGTACACCCTGTATTAGGGTGGTCCAAAAAATGAAAATGAAAAATATATCTCATGCTATTTGCCCATATTTAACAACCAATATTGATGTTGAAAACAAAAAACTGAATCGATTCGTGTATATTTAGAGGTGGCGCAACTCGAAGCCTTAGTATCATTATACAGTTTAGGGAGGCAAATTTCTTCAAATTTGCGCCACTCTTAAATACTAATAGATTTGGCTGGCTCAAACTCCGGTCTCAGGTTTTACCATATAAGGGATGAGAAAACGCATCAGGAGATCTTATTTCTGCATTTTACTGTTTTACTATATATGTGTAGCTCACCCTAAGATATATATATATATATATATATGCACACGATACAACTCAGAATGGTCACCTGAGAAACTTTTATATTACACAGACTACGCATGGAACAAGGAACTCTTCTGGGAAAATTAAATCATGACCTGGTCATGACCCGTTGCTCACGTTGAACTTCCATCACGAAAAAGAAAAACTTTAGTATTTGTCATTTACCATTATTTATTCAGACTATAGTGGATTTAATTTTCCCAGAAGAGTTCCTTGTTCCATGCATGGTATGTGTGTAATATGGAGGGATGTATCGAATAGTAAAATTCACCGAATACCGAATATTTGGTGCAAAACTATTTGGCCGAATACCGAATTCCGAATATTAGTTTTATTTGGATTATTAGGCCTCACTATAAAAAACTGAAGCCTTTATCAGTTTGACAGCACATAGAATTAATAGTAAATGTAAGCAAAATCAGCATGTTTTAGCCACGATATTCCTGACCGGAATCGGTGCTGATTTTCGTTGAATGTTTCCAATATCTCCAAGAAGTCATAGATTTTCTCTCTGATTATTCTTACAAATATTTTGGGGACGTGGAACGTTAATTATACTGATATATAATTATTTGCTTGAGATCTATCCCCGCCTTTGTATATTGCGACAATGTTTGCTCTTTTCAAGATGCTCGGTATTTCCCCAGTGTCTAGGGATCTTCTTCATATCCAGTATAAGGGTGTAGCTATTTCATTTTTACAGTTTTTAATTAATAGTGCATTCCATTTGTCTGGACCTGCAGCTGAATGTGATTTCATTTGTCCTATAGCTCTCGCTACATCTTCTGGGGTAAAATCAAAGACTGTTATACATTCTCCTTGCAATTTCTCTTTGAAGAATGCATCTATGTCAGGTATCGCTTTGAAGACCGATTCATACTGGGCTCTCAATGTTTCAGATATTTCTTTTAGATCGTCTGTTAGTTCATCATTTCCTTTCCTTAAAGGCCCGATAGTAGTGCGCGTTTTTTTTTTTCCTTTTCGCATGGCTGAAAAAGTATTTTGGATTGTCGTTTATTGCTTCTACCGCCTTTTCCTCTTCCCTCTCTGTATGACCCTTTATCAGAGTTTGTATTTCCCAATCGATTCTCTCCAGTTTTTCTTGTATTACTTTCCTGGTATTGTCTCCGCAATTAGCTAATTTCGTTCTACTCTCTTTCTTTTGCGAAATATTCTTCTCTTTTGCCTCTGTAGCCAGTTCCTCTTTCCTTTTGGCTGTGCTTTCGAAGCATATTTCAAATTGTCAGCGTCTTTTCTTCCAAGGTTGTTAGCATTTCCTCAGTTGTTTTATTCTCTAAAACTGTTCTGCGCTCTATTTGGGCCATGTGTGATCTGATTTCTTCCCAATTTATGGCCTTGGAGTTTAAGTTAAAAGCCCAAACTTTGCTTCTTCCTTCCGTATGTGTATTGTCTTTTAAAGTTATCCTAATATTTGTTGATAACTCGATTATATTGTGGTCTGAGATAATAGTTGGAGTTATTTTTACATCGGCAATCAAGTTCGTGTTATTTGTGAATACCAGATCTAGGCAGTTATTTTTCCTATTATTTTCTGTTATCTTTTGTGTTAGCATAAACTCGTTTGTGAGAGCCATCAGCATTTTTGTTTGCTCCTGTTCCTCTCTTGTGTCAACATTATCTTGCTGTATAAATATATTTCTACCCAGCTTTTTGTATTTTATAAATGGGAAATTAAAATCACCGCAGAGTATTATATTAGGGGATGGTGAGTTTAGGGACTTTATTAGGGTTCTGTCATCATTAATGGTATCCGAAAATTTTTCATTTGGAAGGTTCTATAGATGACTATCAGCACCAGGTTTAGTTTCTTTATTTTCATTGCAAGGGTTTCCACGAAACTGTTGGATTTACTTATTACCGTCTTTGTCATATGCCTCTCATGTACATAAATCGCACAGCCACAGTTACGTCTCGCTGTTCTATCCGCTCTTAGTAAGTTGAATCCATCGATATGCAATTCTTTCTTATCGATACAGTATTCAGAGTTATCGCATTTAAGATGTGTTTCTGTGAGGCATGCGATGTCCGCCCTTGTTTCGTCCATAAAACCTTTCAGGTAAGAAACTTTGTTTAGTGAATTGTTCTGTTTTATTCCTTGAATATTTGCCAGGACAATGTTTATGTTCTTTGTTTGGCATTGCGTCTTGTGCATTTTAGGTTCGTTGTCCTTTGGTTTCGCGTGTTTGTAGCCTTGTGGTTCTCCGAGATGAATCCATTCCTGCCTACCTGTTCTGGTACCTTCTTCCCAGGAAGCGCTCCGGTTTGAAGGTTCCCAGCTCTGTCAGTTGCATGTGCTGTATAAGACTTAGCAGCCGTATTGTTTCCGAGATGTTGAAAAAATTTTGTTTGCTATTTGTATTTAAAGAGTTTTGTTTGCTACTTGTGTACATATTTTTTTCCTCACATTCCTCCTGTTGTCATTTGAAGCTTGTCCTTTGTCCTTTGAACTTGTCGGGAGATGATGTTAGTAGCATTTTCTCCAGTACTGGCAGGTTCCATATGTCGCGTAGGTCTTGCAAAGGTCCGGATGGTTGAATTTGCATTTTCCACCAAATTTGCAGTGACCATTATTGTAGAAGTAGTTTCACACAGGAGGGTGTTCGTAAATACATTGTCCTCCCTTGTATCTGCATATTCCTTTCACATAATATTTACATATATTTTCTTTCCCATTTTTACTTGAGGCCTTTGTGTGTATATATATATATATCACCTTATTAGTTCACGCATGACGAGAATAATAGTTTCCACTCCGAGCTTTTCAGAACTTATATTGAAGTGTATTTAAGGCAAAAATAACAGGTCTCATGTGTTCTGCGCAGAGAAACGAATTTAGCAAAGGGTCGGATTATTTTCTCTCTCCGAAAGGTATTAGTGGCGACGGAGTCGAAATTTACCTGTCACCTTCCATGCATTTAAAAAGTAGGTTATCAGATTTTCAGAAATGGCAGAGACAGAACGATGGATTAGTCGTCAAAATTTTTAAAATCTTTATTGTATAAGTTATCAGATTTTCAGAAATGGAACAGAGAAATAAGAGAGTTAGAGAGAATGCTCCTTGGGGATTAAAATTTACGCTTCGCTGTACGCACTCTTTGAGAGTCATTAGTTCAAGATTTCTTATCGATAATTTCCATATACAGGTGATCGATGTGTCGTTCTGGAGCGAAGGCGGGTCTAAAATCTCCATCGTTCTTAATTAATTCAGTTGTGATTGTATGTCGTGATTATGTTATTGGGCTTTATTGCGTTTTAAATTATTGCTATATACGTTCTTTAAAAGTGTATCTTCCTTTACATTCGGCGATAATGAGTGAGTGAATGATTCATTTGGAATATGCGGTATAATCGTATATGGAGAAAGAGAAGTTGTTATTATTATTATTATTATCATTATTATTATTATTATTATTATTATTATTATTATTATTATTATTATTTTAAATAGCTGTGGAGAATTAGAAAATAAAATTTGTAGTTCTAGAACAAAATTTTACGTTCATAGGTTCTGCGAAGTATTATCGGCTGGGCACGTCATATTAGAGCCAAAACACCTCTGAAGATAAATTCAGAAAAAGAAGTTTGAAAGTCTTTAGCATCGGAATTTGATGCAGGTGCGAGTTGATCCAACACTAGTTAATGGAGCAAAACGTCCACCTGCGTGGTAGGGTGACAGGTAAAACAGAAGTTTCAAATAGGTTATCCCGAAAAAATTTAGAACTATATATTTTAAAATCTGAATAGCGACTAATTATAGATATGGACCTTAAGGGAATGTGTGTATATATATATATATATATATATATATATATATATATATATATAATATATACTGGGTGACGATTGGAGAAAATATTCAGAAAAATTATTCTTAATAATGAATAATAATGTATATACATTTCAATAATAGGAGCTCTATGAAAGTTTATATATATATATATATATATTATATATATAAGCAAACAACCACAAGGAAAAGGAAACACAAAGTCCGAGCGCTTTCGTGATATATTCACATTATCAAGGAAAAAAAAAAAAAAAAATGTGAATATATCACGAAAGCGCTCGGACTTTGTGTTTCCTTTTCCTTGTGGTTGTTTGCTTATTAATAAGGTCACGTGTTATTTTGTGATTCTAGTGCATATATATATATATATATATATATATATATATATATATATATATATATATATATATATATATATATATATATATATATACAGGGGTTAGACAAAATAATATGAACACCCGCCGATTTCACCGGTTATCTTTACGGACTGCTCAGACACAAAGTAAACGGTCAAATGACTGGCAAACCTATTTAAATGCGTAACAGAGAGTGTATACGTCATGTTATAACCCTCACGTTGTTTTTACAGATCTGAGTGAATTATGAATTAGCAGTTATGAAAGACCTGTCAGACTTCCAAAGAGGGCAAATTGTCGGAGCGCGGATGGCTGGTGCATCGGTGACGAAAACCGCTCAGATGTTCAATGTATCCAGAGGAACTGTCTCTATGGTCATGTCTGCATACCAAAACCATGGAAAGACAAGCACCGACAAATGCAATAGTGGACGCAAGAAGAAGCTGTGTGATCGAGACCGCCGAGTGCTAAAGCGCATTGTGACAAAGAACCATAAGACCACAGCTCCAAAAGTGACTGCAGAGCTTAACCAGCATCTTGCAAGCCCGGTATCGACCAGAACTGTACGTCGCGAGCTCCATGGAGCTGGATACCATGGGAGGGCTGCAATTGCCAAACCCTTCCTTTCGCACATCAACATTGAGCGGCGCAGAAAATGGTGTAATGACCATAAGAATTGGTCAATGGACCGGTGGAAGAATGTAGTCTACTCCGACGAATCCTCAGTTACGCTATTTCCATGTTCCAGTCGAGTTTACGTCTGGAGACAGCCTAAAGATGCTTATGACCCCGACTGCCTGACCCCAACCGTTAAGCATGGAGGCGGATCTGTGATGGTTTGGGCAGCAATATCGTGGAATACTCTTGGCCCAGCTGTAGTACTGCATGGTAGGGTTAACCAGTTCCATCCCATGGTCCAAACGCTGTTTCCCAATGGCGGCGCCGTCTTCCAGGATGATAATGCACCAATCCACACCGCTGGGGTCGTTAAAAACTGGTTTGAAGAGCATGTTAGTGAAGTAGAACGCTTGGATTGGCCTCCACAATCCCCGGATCTTAACATTATCGAGCATCTGTGGTGTCAGTTGGAGCAGCAGGTCAGAAGCCGATTCCCACCGCCGGCGTCTTTGGAGGAACTGGAGCAAGGTTTGCTCGAAGAGTGGCTCAGGATTCCTCTAGCCACTGTCCAAAAGCTGTATGAATCAATTCCCCGACGCATTGCAGCTGTTATTGCCGCTAAAGGAGGACCAACTCCATGTTAAGAATAAAAACAGCCATTTATCAAGGTGTTCATATTATTTTGTCCAACCCCTGTATATATATATATATATTATATATATATATATATATATATATATATATATATATATGCTGCAAACCCACAAGGAAAAAGAAAAACGATTCCAAGGCCTTTCGTGTATTCAAAGCTACACCTCGTCAGGGAATGAAGATAAAAGGCGAGATGCCCTTAAATATATACAACGTACAGGAAAAACAAAACAATTAGTACATACTTAACAAGGGTTAATGAGAGGCAAAATAAATTTTAACATGATAATCGTCAATTTTATACGTCCCCGCACTGTTATTGAAATTGTTTTTTAAATGAATAAATGCACATTCTAGAATATTTATTTCTATTATATCTCTGTTTTTAACAAGCGCTTTAGAACTATCCCACTTGATGCTATGGTTACATCTATACATATGGTTAAATAAAGCATTGGAAGTATTAGCTGTTCTACACGCATATTTATGCTGTTTTACCCTAATATCTAACGTTTTATCGGTTTGGCCTATATATACTGAGTTACATTGTGTACATCCGATCGAGTACACACAACCAACAACATTATCAGGGCTATTCTTTATTAGGCCTAATAAAGAATAGCCCTGATAATGTTGTTGGTTGTGTGTACCTTCCTAAGTTAGGTATACTGCTTTAGGGTGTGAGGTCGTTCCAACTTATCCCCCAATGTTTCTTCTCTCTCTCTTTTAGGTTAGGTGGACTCCCCCAGCTTGTTGCAGCTGGAAAGATTCCTCCTTTTTTTTCTTTTTTTTTGGCACCATGGGGGGAGGGGGTTCGCACTGGCACACTGTGGCACTCAAGTGATCAACATTGCAATTGCATATGCACTCTACCATTTTGCGGCCAAACTACTACCAATTTTTCAGTGTGACCCCAAACGTGTGTGCGCGTTTAAGTTTGTTCCAATTGTCTCTGTAGAAGTTGACCGCTTTTTCTCTTCGTACAATGATTTATTGTCCCCATAGAGAGTGAGTCTGACCGTAGATCATTTGAAAGATCATATGATGCTGCAATGGAATCAGGAGGTTTAATATATGTTTAGATATCAGTAAACATATGTTTCTACATTTTCTTTAAGTAATAAAGTGCTGGATTACATTTATATTTATTTTTTATTTGTAAGTAATGAAGTGCAGGAATACGTTTACCTTTGTTTATTTGTTTATTTTTAAGTGCTTTATGTGTGTTTATCAATAAATATTTTGTAATGTAGTTTTTATGAACTTTTTTTAACTTTGGAATTATTTTTACGAACGTTTTAAAACCTTCTGGGTCATTTTTATGAACTTTTTTGAGGGCTCTACTAATTACAGTTACTACTCAAGAATATCTGTGTGCGCACCATCATTTTCGTAACAAAGGATTATGCGCCTCCATGCGCGGTGCGAGAATCGACGCAGCATTGCTGGAGTGATTGCACCAAATGCATCTCGAACAGCGTGTTTCAGTTCCTCTGTTGTGCGGCAACGCACCCGGGGTACGTTCTGCTTGACAAGACTCCAGAACGCATTGTCACATGAAGACAGATCTAGACCTCGGGGCGGCCACTTAAGAGGGGCAGGTAAATGTTGCGAGATACGGCCGATCCATTTGTCTCTGAACACTTCGTTGAGGAATTCCTTCACATTAATGGCAAAATGAGCCGGAACCCCGTCTTGTTAAAACCACACCCGACCAAGCAGCCCTAAACATTCGAGCTCAGGCACAAACCAGTCCCGTAACATTTTGAGGTAGGCAGTTTGATTGACAGGACCCACAAAAATATTTGGACTGAACAAGTTCCTGGCAGACACTGCAGCCCATATCATCACGTGCGGTGGATGTTGTTCCAGTTCCTCAAAGAAATGTGGATTTTCCTTGCTCCAGAAGTAAACATTTCTCATTTTGGCGCTACGGTAAATTGCACACTCGTCAGAAAAAATCACTGTTCCACGTACACGAATTGTTGGAAAAACTGTCAAAAACCGTTTACAGGCTTCATATCGTTTCTGCATGTATGTATCGCTTAATAAGCCTTAATTCATTAGCAAATGACCTGCGGTATAGTTTCATGCCGAAATTTTTTGTCATGTGATTTCTCATTGTGGACATGGGGACTGCAAGTTCTGATCGTTTCCGAAGTGATATTTTCGGTGAACGATCCACCGATGCAATCATACTTTCACATTGTTCTGCTCGCGTTGTTGGTCTTCCCGACTGTGGTCTGTCCTTGATGGAGCCAGTTTCAGACAGCTTTTTCTCTCAGCGTAATACCATCATTTTGCCAGTATGTGACCTTTCATGAGCCCATGTGCTTTTCACTATCCTTTCCTCCAGATTTTAAGTGGACTGGTCTGCCATTGTTCACACAACTCTAATACCTGGAAAAGAAAAAATGTCAATGAATCACATCTAAATTCAATTAATCACAAAAATAAAATTGGTATTACAATATGTACATTTTGTAAGGAGTGACTGGACTTTTCGAACACTCTGTAGGGTTATGGTGGAGTGACAAGCTTGACCTTCGTCAGAATGAACAATTCGAGCGTAAAACCAAGGTCAACCAACCAAGGTTATAAAAAAGTGGCAATTATGGATAAAGATAATTACACTGAAAAAATAGAAAATCTGCTAAATGATATTACTTTTGGAAATAGTTAATAAATTATTTTATAGTAAACCCAGATACATTTTAAAATAATGATTCCCAACCTGTGGCATGCGGAACTCTTCTTGGTGGTACGTAAAAGGGCTATAAATACACAGCTTGCTAATTAATAGTTACTTTTGTTATTTTCAAAAGTAATATTAGTTGTAGATGAATAACCAACAAGTTTTCCAACTTTGGGGTTGCATGCTATTTATTTTGCCGTCCAGCTAGATTTTAAATTATTTAATGATAAATACGAGCAAGGCCAAAATCAAGATTTTGATTCAGTACAATGTCGATGAATATTATCAGAATAAATGTAACGCTTTAGATAAGGCTGAAAATTCAAGATTTCAAGATCGAACACCACAGTTCCCTTCCTACCGTTTTGATTAGGTGGTACGTGCACTTTCCTTCGTCCTTTCGTGATGGTACTCAGTAAAACATAATGGCAAAAAGTAATATGTCGACCTAAAAAGATTGGGAACCCATGTTTTAAAGTGCGATAACCCTGTGAGACCGATTATACACCGGTCAACAAAGAGTTTGCCTCATGAGTGTGAAGAGATGAGTCTAGTACATTTATGGGTGTTCTCGTGGTACAGTTCGAATTTGTCTGTCACACACAGTTTTTGAGATACTGTATTAACTACTAGTAAGTAAGGTTTGAAACATATCAAAGAAGAAAAATGTACCAATGTGTATATTTAAACAAAGTAAATACCCACTTTGTCACTAGAATTAAGGTGACAAGCTTTTCATAAGTAAATACTGCGCATTCGACACTCCTAAAATAAATCTGACACTCCGTATTTATACCGTGGCTTATAACATGCGATGTAGGCATAGTTTACAAGTATATCTAACATAGTGGTCTGTTCCAAAAGTATCCGAACAGAGGATTTATTTTTAAAGGTTACGCTTGGAGTTATGACTGTGCTAAACATGTCTTTGCATGTCGAGACAAGTTGACTGATAGGGTTGCACTTCATTGTGTAGCGTCAGTCCACTGTGGTGAGCCGATAAAGTTAAACGTCTTTTGTTTCGCGCCGATTTCTTCATGTTACTCATTTATTTTTGACTGTGAAGGTGTTGTGCACCATGAATATGCTCTACAGGGAGAAACAATCAACAAGGAATTTTACAATGAAGTTTTGAGACGTCTACGTGAAGCAGTTCGGAGGAAACGGCCGCAGAAGTGGGAGTCCAGAGACTGAATGCTTCATCACGATAACGCGCCAGCTCACTCGTCGCAACTTGTCCACAATTTTTGGTGAAAAACACTACCCACCCCTCCAAAATACAGCAGCCTCCATATTCGGTATATTTGGCTTCATGCGACTTTTTTTTTTGGTTTCCGAAGCTCAAACAAACCCTGAAAGGACACCAATTCGATAATGTTGAGACCATTGAAAGAAATTCGACGGAGCAGCTTTTGGCCAATGCAAAAAGTGCTTTCGAAAAATGTTTTCAACAGTGGGAAGATATTTGGGCAAAGTGTGTGGCTTCAGAAGGAGCGTACTTTGAGGGAAATTAAGCCCCAAACCCTGTAAGTACCATATTCTGTCTATAATCGCATCAGTCCGGATACCTTTTGAACAAATCTCGTATACTGCACAAGTATCAATCCGTAAGCACAAAACCCTACAAAATGCACGAAATTGTAGATTTACACTACGTACATATGGAAATCTGGTTATATTTCCATTTGTACGTAGTGCCGATGGTTTCTTTGTAGCATCCAGCAATTTTTTTTATGCAGGAAGCAGGGGGCCAAGGGTAAATGCCCGAAAAGCGCCCCTCCCATAGAAGAAGAAGAGAACCAAAATCAAGGTCCGGGGTTTTCGAGATACCTATACACTCCTCTGCTTTTGAAAGAAGGGAGGTCATAGACAGGAGGAAAGATGGATTGAGGAAGATTGTTCCAGAGTTCACCGGTTGACTAGATGAAACACTGAAAATACCGATTAAACCTTGCATTAGATAGTTGGACAGAAAAGGAATGAAAAAGTGTAGAAAGTCTGGTACTGCGTGCTTCATTTCCTCAATTTCCTGATGAAATGTTTCTCTGTGTTCATCATTTACTGTACCCATATTCTTTGAGAAGTCGAGATGGGAAGGCAGGGAATTTTTTTTCAGATACATACATTACTCCATTTGTTTGTAGTTGTCTAGCAGTCTGGCTTAGCTTGGCTCTTTGTTGTTACCTAGAAAACCATGACACACACCTTTGAAAGATTTCCACGCAGCTAGAGTATGCCCTTTCAAATTTTCCTCGAATGTCACATTATTCATCAATTGACGAATTTGGGGACCTAGAAAAATGCTCTCTTTCACTGGTCTTGGGGAACTTGATCATCAGATATTGGAAAGTAGGGCCATCTTTGTTGAGGGTTTTACAAAATTTTTCATTACGCCCAGCCCAGCCCAGCCCAGCCCAGCAAATAAGTTTTCACTTGGTCATCCCGATGCCTGTTCCTGACATTCATCTATCCTGATGTTATTGTATCTCTCTCTGGCCAAGTCGCCTTGACGTAGTGGTCAGCTCTTGCACGACTATCCCATTGGCACAGAAAACAGCAGTACTTTGTAAAGCTTGACTGAAGACTAAGAAGTAGGTCACCAACTATGAAGTCACTGCTGATGTTCCATTTATGGACCCTGTAGTTTAGGGCATGCAGAAGAGTATTCATATTTTCTCATGAGTCTCTCATATGGACTGTATTTGCAATGGGATTGATGGATAGATGTTCCCATTATGCAGAAGAACAGATTTGAGGCTTAGCGTTGATGAAACTATGAAGAGACGTCATTCTTCATGATTGTGCTCATAGCCTAGGACAGCTATTAATCTGTTGACATCTTTGCAGAAAGAAGCTATCTCACTTCTCAAAAAATTAAGCTAAAGTCACATGACAACTCCTAAAAAAAGTGATGGTTCGGTGTTTGGAAACAGTAAATTCCATTGTTGGAACCTTGAGCTCAGGATCTCGGATTGTTCTTTAGTTAGGTTTACGTCCCTAACCAAATCATTCAGCTCAGACTGACAAATCAGATGAGGCGCTGTGGAATGTGGTGGTGCTATGAATTCTTCATCAACATCAATAGACGCCATTACCTTATCATCCTCTGAAAAAGAGGAGAAATCGGTTGACAGTAGGACTGGATAGGAAAAGTTTTCACTATGATTCACTATGATTCTACGTTAGGGAACATAATGTCCTTCCTACTTTCGTTGCCGAAACCAGTCACAGTCATGAGACAGAAGTAACAGTCTGTTATGTGGTTTGGTCTCCCTCAAAATTATAGAAACAGCTAACACCAGACTTTTTCGCTTCCCGTTCAACCATTGTCCGAGATTTGTACCACTTGCAACACAGCATACATGCGGGTCCTGAGAAAGTTTCGCTTCCTCTTACTTGTTCTGGTAGCTCCTTGACTGAAAATGATTCGGCTAGGAGGTTTTCAACTGTGTCGATTGCAGGTTCTGGGTGAAGTTTAGTAGCCGTATCGTATCGGCGATGTTGAAAAAAATATTTTCTGTTCTGTGTCCGTAGTTTTCTTTGGATTATTTCAAGAGATGTTAAGGTAAATTAGAAGAAGATGATTGTAACACTGTCTGCCATACTTGCAGCTTCCATATTCTGCATAATTTTGGCATATGGTAAGGCAATTTACAGTGAATTTACAGTGAACTTACACGAATTCTGGTACGCATAGAGCAATGTCTGCTGGTATATCTGTAAATTCCTCTTGCGTAATATTTGCACATCGTTTCCTTTATATTATCGCCTGGGGCCAGTAGTATGGGCACATCGAGTGAGTGGTTGGGAAAAGGGAGAGGCTGGAAGAGGGGAAATAAAAGGGTAAAAATGGGTAAAAGGCAAAACAACGAGATTTTAAGCACAGCTTTGTAAACAAAGGGTTTGACTGTGTAAACGAAGGTTTGATAAGGGGAAGTGGGGTATAAGGAAAGCAGATGTTGGGTATATATGGCTCTCTCTCTCTCTCTCTCTTCTCTCTCTCTCTTCTCTCTCTCTCTATATATATATATATATATATATATATATATGTATATACCACGTGACCACAAAAATTGTCCCTGTTTTTAATCGCTTATTACTCAGTCATTATTGCAGCTTCACAAATGAAATAAAAAGCATTCGAAAGAGAACATTTTAAAGTTTTAATTTATTCTACATGTGTTCAAAGTGACGTCGCTGGACATTCTTACATTTCACACAACGGGAAAGGAAGTTATTTATTACATTTTCCAAAACGCTGCATTCAATGGACTGTACACGCTCTACCACCGCTTGCTTTAATTCTTCGATAGAGGATGGCTCTTGCCTGAATACTTTGTCCTTGACAAATCCCCAGAGAAAAAAGTCCAAAGGTGATAGATCGGGAGATCTTGCGGGCCAGGGAAACTGCGAGCGATGAGAAATGAATCTTTGTTCAAAAAATCTTGTTAAACATTCCAGTGATTGCCTAGTTGTGTGGGCTGTTGCTCAGTCTTTTTTGATCACAAAAATTGTCCCTGTCTTTAATCGCTTATTACTCAGTCATTATTGCAGCTTCACAAATGAAATAAAAAGCTTTCGAAAAAGAATATTTAAAAGTTTTATTTAATTTTTTCGATATCCTGGATACGAAATCAGTACTTATAAAAAAATGGCAGTTTTATCCACCACAATCATGGGTTATTTGTCGGACATGCAACGTGTTTTCATCGCAGAGATGATCAAACATGGCTCGGTAGTTGCCACCCAACGGTCTTTCAGACGACAATACGGTCAGCAAAGGACCATAGATCCTAAAACGATTCGCAGGATTTTCGCAAAATGGAAACATCACGGCTCAATCAAGAACATGCATAAAGGCAACTCTGGGCGCAGCAAAGGTGTGCGAACTGCTGAAAACATTGATTCAGTCGCAAATCAGCTTGAAACGGACAACAAGAAATCTGTGAGACGACTATCAGCTGTGGCAGGAATCAAACGGGAGAACATTCGGAAAATAATCACGTTGGATTTGAGAATGAAGTCATTTAAAATTATGTGTTTGCAACAGCTTAGCGAACAAGACTACCAGCGTCGTTTGATGTTTTGTGAACGCAATGAAACAATAATTGAACAAAACCAGATAAGATTAAGTGACATAATATTCAGTGATGAATGCCACATCTATCTCAATGGGTTCATCAACAGACAGAATTACCGGTGTTGGTCACAAAACAAGCCAAATATACACTTGGAGAAACCTCTGCATTCACCAAAAGTTACTGTCTGGTGTGGTTTGAGTAGCAGCAAGGTTTATGGTCCTTACTTTTTTGAGGACCCAGAGACAAGGAGACCGCTTTCAGTAACTTCAGAAAGATATGTAGAAATGATGAACACTGTTTTTGAACAAGAAAACTGCAGTAACAAGTGGTTTCAGCAAGACGAAGCAACAGCCCACACAACTAGGCAATCACTCGAATGTTTAACAAGATTTTTTGAACAAAGATTCATTTCTCATCGCTCGCAGTTTCCCTGGCCCGCAAGATCTCCCGATCTATCACCTTTGGACTTTTTTCTCTGGGGATTTGTCAAGGACAAAGTATTCAGGCAAGAGCCATCCTCTATCGAAGAATTAAAGCAAGCGGTGGTAGAGAGTGTACAGTCCATTGAATGCAGCGTTTTGGAAAATGTAATAAATAACTTCCTTTCCCGTTGTGTGAAATGTAAGAATGTCCAGCGACGTCACTTTGAACACATGTAGAATAAATTAAAACTTTAAAATGTTCTCTTTCGAATGCTTTTTATTTCATTTGTGAAGCTGCAATAATGACTGAGTAATAAGCGATTAAAAACAGGGACAATTTTTGTGGTCACGTGGTATATATGGCAATTTCGGGTCGTCAGCGGCTGCCAGATGTACAGGATTGATTTTTACTTAAAGATTTCTCACCTTGAATTTTTTAAATCCGGGCAAATTTTTTGCCTTTTCCAACTGCCAGACGTATGACAGCCACCATCTCTTTGTCCATGATTATGCCTTAACACAGTCATTTAAACTTCAGCTCTTCCGCAGGACCGAAGGTTTTAACCTTGTTGGCCATTTTAACTCGTTTATGGCTTTGAAAAGGGCATGGTTGTGACCGGCCGAAATAAATTAGGCTTTTTAAACATTGTTTTAGTTTTTTCCTTGTGGTTTTGTGTGATCTTATATTGTTGCGGTAAATGCAATCAAAATTTATATATATATATGAAATAGGATCCCTCCTAAGGAGACGTAGTTTTACATTTAGGATAAAAACGAAGACGTAGAGTAAAAAGGTCATTATATTTGGCTGCAGCCGACGTTTCGGGCAACTCTACCCATTTTCAAAGCCTAATAAATAAAAGCTGAAATTAAAACATGACAAAAATATATAAATGTCGAGAACTAAAACTAATTTAGAGAACAAAATTAAAACTGTTCAAGAATAAAAATTAAAATTACAAAGCAGAAAGAGGCATAAGCCAAAATCAAATCGAAAGTAAAAATTATATAAATGACAAAAATATACGAGTGATAAAAAATAAAACTCAAAACTGAAGGCATTCAAACGTAAAATAGTTAAAAAACTTTACTAATAAAAAGTTAAACGGAATAAAAAGTTAAACGAAAAATCACAAGAGCAAACCAACATACCATGCTCACTTGACAGCCACAAAAAACTGAAGCGAAAAGGAGACAGGGTCACAAGGGAAAAATTTTTAGTATGTAGTTATTCTAATTAACATAAAATGGGGTAACAGCTAGAATCAATATTTAAAATAGAGTTCAAAAATTTAATACACAAAGATTCGTATATACGGAGGGAAGACGGGCATTTTAATGATTTAAGAATTTTGAAATTGTTAACAGAAATGTCAACCTTACACTTGATAGAATGATTTCTAATAGCAGACTGTTCCTTTTTCGACAAAACTTTCCCTGTCCTATGGCTAATACCCATATGGGAGCAAAATCTCGCCAGCAAGGAACGAACTGTACTGCCAAGGTAGTTCCCCTGGGAACACACAGGGCAGGTAAACAAATAAACAACAGAACAGCTCATCGCAGGGGGGATTACATCGGAAAAAACATTCAAGGGTATTATTATTTACAAAAGCAATCTTAAAATCAGCGTGAAAATAAAATTTCCTCACAACACTCAACAATTGCTTCTTCACAAAAGTGTTAAAATGGTAGATATCAGGTAAAACAAGATATTTACAATTCTTAGGAACATCATACGTTGGGACAAGGTTGGGGGAATATACATTATTAAGAAATTTACCAATAACACCTCCTACAAGATCCCGTGGAAAAACATTTTTTAAGAAAAAATCAGTAAGGAATTCAAACTCATTATGAAGCAGAGCAAAGTTCGAGCAAATATTATAAGCTGTATGCAACAATGTGCGAATGGAACTTAATTTGTAATTAAAGTCGCAAAAACTACAAAAATTAAAACCCAAACCCGTAAACGTAGGCTTCCGATATGTAGAAGTTAAAACGGTCGAGCCACACTTGGAGACGAAAACATCAAGGAAAGGAAGAGAACCTTCAACTTCCTTTTCCTGTGTAAATACAATGTTCTTATGCAGTGTGTTCAGAAAACTTAGAAACTGAACTGATTGCTTATCCGTTTGGAATAGAGCAAACGTATCATCAACATAACGTCTGTACAGTTTGGGCTTAAGGTGAGGGGAACACTCACAGAAGACCCTTTCCTCAAGATGCGACATGTCGCATCTTGAGGAAGGATAAGTACGAAGTGCGAAGAACATAGATGATAAGTACGAAGAACATATATGATTAAGTTCACCAAAGAAGACGAATCCAATAACACCTTACCCTTCCTAGATATTACAATAACTAAACAAAACAACAAATTCAGCACTTCCATTTATCGAAAACCTAAGTACACAGGCCTAGGTACAAATTTCCTAAGCCACATCCCTTCGCTATATAAAATAAACAGTATTAAAATTTTAATCCACTGCGCCTATCATCTATGTTCTTCGTACTTATCCTTCCACCATGAAATAGAATTCATTCATAATTTCAGCATTACTAACTCCTTCCCAAAACATCTGTTACAATCTTTAACCAGAAACTTTCTTAATAATATTTATCACCCCCCCCCCTTAAAGTTCCCACTGTTAAAAAAGACGTACAATATTTTTCATTCCCCTATTACGACCACATCAACCACAAAATACTCTCAGAACTCCGTCTCCTACTCACCCCGCTCTACCCCCAAATTAAATTTCATTTTGTCTTCATCAACAACAATAGTATCAAATCTTACTTTAACCATAAAGAAAAAACACCCCAGCCACTTGCTTCGTCCACTATCTACGCTTTTAATTGTGTTCGCTGCAAAGCGAACTATATTGGCAGTACCATCCGCCAATATCAAACAAGAGTGGACGAGCATCGTGGGATTTCTACCAGAACTTCACAGCCCTTGAACAAACCCTCCAAATCAGCAATAAGGGATCACTGCCACCTTCACAACCACCCGTTACTTCCCTCCAATTTCAAAATCGTTAATTCAGCCAACCAACTAATCGACCTCAGCATACTTGAATCCCTTTATATACTCAGTATTCAGCCAACCCTCAACGACTACAGTTCCGCTTTCAATTTAAATATCGCCAAATAAACTCTCATAGTGAAAAGAAATCCACCATCGCTCCACCTGGCTCCATCTTTCTAATTAATATGGATTTTTTTCAACTGGCAATCATTCCCAATCTTCTGTACAATTAGTCCCTCACGAACGTTAACAATACAATTTGGTAAGACCCCCCCCCTCAATTCTGTTGCACCTTTTAACCGTTTTATTTTTCACTTAGTATCCACATTTTTATACTTGATATTATTTCATTTTTATTCTTTTAATTTAATATATATTGCAACCTTACTATTAATTCCGGCTAATTATCGCTAATTGTCGCACGTCCATTTTAATATATTTGTTTTTGTTTATTATACTCATTTATTTATATTTGATTTTAAACTTTTTAACACTGATGATGGAAACTGAACTTTTCCGAAACGTCTGCAAATAAACATGTACCATCTTTTCGTCCTCCTATTCCTCGCTATATATATATATATATATATATATATATGAACTTAGTATCTTTAATTCATACGCAAAATTATAGTAGTAATTCGACTTCGGCTTTTGTCTATATAATATAATTGTGGCGTATAAGTCGATATTTTAAGCTTAAAATTATGCCCCTAAAGTAGGGGGTCGACTTATAGGGCCATTCTAAAAAATTAACCTCCCACTTTCCATTTTACAGTAGCTTCTCTTTAAAGACAGGTCTACCTGTCATAGGTCCTCAAACCTGCATTAGCTGGCTTTTGGTCAACATCTGAATTGGATCCATATGACGAAGCACTTGCAAATGTATTTCATGATGTATATAATGAACTTATGACGTCAAATGATGATTATGATGTTGATTATGAAGGATTTGATAACTAATTTTTACAAGGTTTTTACAAAGTTTTACTTGTTTACGTTGGCAAGTTGGTGGTCGACTTAAACACCCAGAATAGGCTAAAATCTAAATCTGAAATTGAAAGTTAGGGGATCGACTAATCTGGACCGTAGACTTATACGCCCCAATATACAGTGTATATTATATATATATATATATATATATATATATATATATAGCCTACACAGGGTGTTTCATAATATGTGGGACGCACTTTCAGGATGGATTCAGTACCTGAAAACAATAAAAAAAGTATATAAGCATATGCCCGAAATCGCTTTTTTCCTAGTTACAGCCCGTTTTGTATTCCAGCAATTCTTTCCGCAAACTGTTTACAAACACTGCTTGCCGACAATGTTTGTGAGTGTATACGAGAATTATTTCATGTATGGCCTTGCCGATTGTAATGTTTCGTACACTCTATGACATGTTTCAGTATCATCAGTCAGCCATCAGTCAGTCAGAGGTGCATCGCGGTGTTTCACTGTTCGTATTCGTAACTTTTTACCGTGATTAAGTGCAGTCCAGTGAAAAAAAAAAACCTTAAAAGTTTTTGTGCTATTCAGTGATAGTGTGCATTTGAAATGAGAATGGAGGCTTATTCAAACAGAGAAATGGCAGACATGCATCTCGTGTATGGACTTGCCGAGTGTAATGCGGTCGCAGCAAGACGTCCGTATACGGAAAGGTTTCCGAATCGCCGTCTGCCAGATAAGAAGACCTTTCAGAGAATAGACGAGCGTCTTGGTGATACAGGATCATTAAACAAGCGAGTTTCAGATGGTGGTAGACCAATCAGCGTTGGAACTGTTGAGTTGGAGGAGCGGGTCCTGAATCGCGTGAAGGAACATCTGGGTGTCAGCACCCGAAGGATAGCAGCAGCAAAGGGTGTAAGATACACAACTGTGTGGAGAATTTTACGGGAACAACAGCCATATCACATTCAGAGAGTACAAGGCCTTACTGAAGCTGATTTCCCACCACGAGAGGCTTTTTGTACTTGGTTCCTTCAACAGTGTGCTCGCTATCCTCTTTTATTTATCCTCCGTGTTGTTTTCTGATGAGGCTGCCTTCACAAGAAATGGCGTGATCAATTTTCACAACACTCATCACTGGTTCGAAGAGAATCCGTATGCCATCATCCAGTCAAGGCACCAAAAACGATTTAGTATCAATGTATGGGCAGACTTATTGCCGACAACTTAATCGGTCATTTTGTTTTGCATGGAAGATTAACAGGAGAATCCTATTCCAATTTTTTAAGGAATGGTTTAAGCGATTTACTAGATGAAGTTCCTCTTGGTGTCCGACGTCGTATGTGGTTTATGCATGACGGCGCTCCGCCTCATTTTAGTCGAGTAGCCAGAGCCTATTTGGATGACCATTTCCTAGATAAATGGATAGGCCGTGGAGGATCCATTGCGTGGCCTGCTCGCTTCCCGGAGCTGAATCCACTCGATTTTTAACTGTGGGGTCATCTGAAATTCATCGTTTACGTGACACTAGGCCTGTTCAAAAATCAACGTTTTGTTATTTTCATAGGTTTCTGTACATTTTCCCATGCTTTTTGACCTGAGAAAGCCGAAAATCACAACTATTTTGACCTAGGATGTTGGGAAGCATTGCCGCATGGAGCTTTAAATTTTCTGCCTTGAAATCGGCCAAAGCGCCAATTCCGGGGTCCCTTGAATTATGTTTTGCACTTTAACTTTTGATCTAAACAAGATAGAGCAACAAATTAGGTATCAAATGAAAGAGCATAAAATTAATAAATAATAATAATATAATAATAATAATAATAATAATAATAATAATAAATAATAATTAATAATAATAATAATAATAATAATAATTATCTATCATTTTTCAGGAAACAACAGAAACTCAATCAGAATCTAGAAAACCATCTACAAGTTACAACTTCACAATGGCATTAAGCAAGGAGCTGAGGGAGCTTCGTGGGCGCACAGTTGATATCTCAGAACCTCCACGTACTGTCCACAGGCAGGTGTCAACTGGGCCATCTACCAGATCTCTCACTGAAACTTTCCTGGTTGGATACTAGGGTGGAGCGAAAAATACTTTTTTTCTAGTATGATTCTAATAGTGATTAAACATTGCATTTAGTGGACGATATATACCTGCCAAAATATGAGTTTCATTTGTTTAATATTTTCAGCTGCCACCAGGGGGCTAAATTTAACACAATTTTGGTAAAAGGAAAAATGCTTCTATTTTAGGTTTATCAAACTATTATAAATTTTATCTTAGAATTATCTAATAGTTTGATTAAGATCCTTAATGATAAGAATTCGTTTTGTAAAAATGCCTTTTCATATGCTTAATATATTCAGCTGCCACAAGAGGGCTGAAGTTAACTTAAAAATGACAATTAAGTATGATTCTGTATTTACTTGAAAAAGGGAACAGTAATAAATTAGATGTCTCTCCGCCTTTATACTGGCTTGAGACAGTTAAGAAACGTTATTTCGTGCCTTAGCGGAGTTACCACCCTTTCCCCAACCACCTCCCTCTAGAAAGGGTCTTGCTGAAGACTATTTAGTAATTTGCTTTTGTGTCAAATTTGGCTGTTTTTTCCTTGATTCTAATTCTAATGATTCCAATGTCTCTGTTTCGATTTGTAAGTTGGACGTATTGGTTATAGCAGCACTAGTTGTTTGTGAGGATTCCAGACGTGCTTTTTCCATTTCCTTTCGATGTTCTCTTGCTTGTAATCGTCTTGTGTGTGCTATGTCAATGCTTCCTATCACCATTATTCTGCGTGTTCGTTGGTCATTTAAAAAATCCTGCTCTTTTGGAGGGACTTTCTTACTCTTTTCACATGAGCATCTCCTAAACTCCTTACATTTGCAGGTGCAGATGTCAAACAAAGTGCATTTTGAAGAGAGTTCAAATTCTTGAAGCTGATTTTTGTACTTAGGCTGATCCTTGCATGACTTGTATGGCTTTAATAAGGACCTGTATTTATCATGGTACACTCGCATCATTTGTAAAACGCGTGTATGTGAAACTTGGCAAAGGGCCTTCTTCAAATATTTTCTACCTTTTTGGAAACTGCCTCTGCTATTTCAGAAATGAAGGCTCTTTGTTATTCATCTGCTCCTTCACTAATGTTTTGTGAACAGGTAATCTTTCATAATGCAGTTATAAGTTGGTAGTTGCATATCACTCATCTCACAAGGTACTTCAATATGGCACACTTCATAATTATGTTCTCTAGTGAAATGTTTATATTTAGTATTTGATGCCATAATATTTTTAAGAAAAATTCACAATCACAAAATATCCTGTAACATCAAACATTATATAATTAATATATATAATATATTTTATAAGTATATATAATATATTATATAAATTATAATATATTTATAAATAAACTAAAATTATATAATACATTATAACAAGCATTTTATAATAAAATCAATATTATCTCTATATAAATCACTTTAAATAAAGTTACAATGCTTCAGAACAACAAAGACCCCAGGATCCACCCATGGCCGGTCCACCCAACTGCGCTCGCAATCGCGCATTGTGTATACACATACGAGGAAAGTGTAGGTGTGGCTGTAAAGACTGTACAGTAATGTAGAAATGTGTGTGCACCCATTATGGGTCTCCCATTTAAAGGTGTTTGTGGGGCAAGTGAAGATCATGAGTTTTTCAATACCTCACAGTACTATGGGGGGCACCGCTCGGCAGAGGAATCTCTTTAAATGGGGTGTGTAAGGACAGAGAGTATCCCCTAACCCAAGACGCTGCCTCCCTATATCCCACAACACTTGTGTTGAGCTGTGGGATCTATCCCCACAAAGCCTTAATTTTACTACCTTAAACTATACCCTTTCTATCAACATGCGCGTCCAATCGATTCTTAAACATGTTTATAGACGTGCTACTAATTACTTCTACCGGCAAACTATTCCAGCTATTTACTATTCTATGCGTAAAAAAGTTTTTGGCAACTGCTGTCTCGAACCTTCTACTTGTCAACTTACACCCGTTATTTCTAGTCCTATTATATTGAGATATTTCGAAAAAGCTATCTCTATCTACGTTATCAAACCCATTTATAATTTTGAAAACCTGGATTAGATCACCCCTTAACCTCCTAGTCTCGAGTGTAGTCAATTTTAACTCTTTAAGCCTATCCTCGTACGACTTTGACCTAAGAGACGGAATCATCTTAGTTGCTCGTCTTTGAACTCTTTCGATTTGTCTATATCTTTGCGCATATGCGGATTCCAAAATTGGACCGCGTACTCCAAATGGGTCTAACTAATGATTTATAAAGAGGAACTATATATCGCGCGATTTGTACTCAAAATTTCGAGCTATAAAACCTAACACTTTGTTCGCCTTATTGACCGCCGCTGTACTTTGTTTCGCTACTTTTAAATCACCAGTGACTATAACTCCTAAATCTTTTTCCTGCTCTACGCTTGTTAAATCTTTCCCTGACATACTATACGCAAAATTACCGTTACGCGAACCTATATGCATAATTTTGCACTTATCCACGTTAAATCTCATTTGCCATGTGACTGACCAATCAACGATTTTATTCAGATCTTCCTGAATTTTACCTCTATCTTCGTCATTAATCGCCCTACCACCCAGCTTCGTGTCATCCGCAAACTTTGAAACTGTACTGACTAGGCCGACATCTAAATCGTTAATATATATAAGAAAAAGCAAGGGGCCCAATACAGAACCCTGAGGAACGCCACTCGCTACATTAGCCCAACACGACTCCGCTCCATCAACGACCACCCTCTGTTTCCTGCCTCGCAACCATTCTTCTAGCCAATTTATTACTACACCCCTGATTCCATGAGCCTTAGTTTTTTTCAATCAGTCTTTTGTGCGGCACGGTGGTGTCAAACGCTTTTTGAAAATCTAAATACACTACATCACCGCCGATGTCTATCGTAAACGTTAACCACGCTTTGGAAAAATTCTAAAGATTAGTTAAGCAAGATTGTTTCGCCTAAAACCGTGCTGCGTATTTCTGACCAGATTATGCACTTCTAAGTGTTCGACTATACGATCCCTAATATTGATTCCAGTAGCTTACCTACAACAGACGTTAAACTGATTGGCCTATAATTTCCCGCCGCACCTTTATCGCCTTTCTTAAAGATAGGTGTTACGTTTGCTAACTTGAAATTATCTGGTACTACCTAGAAGACAAGTGTTAAACACACTGTTCTAATGACTCGCAGAAAGAAATTCCTTCACACCAAAACCCTCCCCCACAACCCTCCCCAAACCCTCCCCCACAACATTCAGTGTAGTCTCAACATGACTCAGTTACTCTAAATTGTGTTAACGTCAGCTCTCTTGTGGCAGCTGAAGATATTAAGCATATGAAAAGGCATTTTTACAAAACGAATTCCTATCATTTAAGAATCTTAATCAATCTATTAGATAATTCTAAGATAAAATTTTATAATAGTTTGACAAACCTAAAATAGAAGCATTTTTTTCCTTTTTACACAAAATTGTGTTAAATTTAGCCCCCTGGTGGCAGCTGAAAATTTTAAACAAATGAACTCATATTTTGGCAGGCATATTTCATCCACTAAATGCAACTTTTAATCACTATTAGAACTTCATACTAGAAAAAAAGTATTTTTCGCTCCACCCTATTGGATACCCTTCAGCTTTTATCAGTGGTTCCCAGCTTCCCTCCAACAGACAGGCGTTCCAATATTTCCTTAATCTTCAGAATTTACCGGAAAATGCAGGGAGGCCCATGGTTCAAGATCTTGCATATGAAACAGTTGAATCTATCATCCCATTCTGGCAGATGGCTAGGATCAAGACAATGACCAAGTACAACGCAATGAAGCTCTTCATGAAACTACATGAGAAACATCGTGCTCTGGTGAGAAGCAAAGGAAGAGCAAGTAACCCTGGAGGAAACCGAGGAGCATTTGTACTGGAATTAGACAGCCTGTTGATATAGGAGCTCCAGATGCAATCCAGGAAATACAGAACAACAGACTGTTATCCAGAGAGAAGAAAGATGAGGATATCAGGTTCTCTAAGACCAAAAGACTGAGAGGAAAGGTCATATGTCTGGTCATGACAAGATTTTTGAGACAAGATCCCTGCAGCAAGCAGCGAGAATGAAAGACTGCAGCATAGACAAGAACAAGGTAAAACTAATTACTTTGAACGTTATAAAAGTTTTAAGTTTTACTCCATTGCGATATTTAGCATGTACTTAACAATTACTGTCTTAACATGTTGTACTATTTTACAGCTGCAGCAGAACAAGGGCAGTTGTTCATGTGGATGACATTAACTGGGGTGACTCAACTGACAACGACGCTAACACAGAGGACATGGATTACCATCAGCCTCGTCCTGGATGTTCTCACCATCAAGACACTGTGACTAGTGTGACTTTGACGTTCCAAGAAGGTCATGGAATGTGATGTCATCTGCAATACAGCTGATCGTCTTGGTTTATCAGACAATCAAGTTACTGCCATGGTTTCTGCCACCTTGAAAGCTGGAGGGGCTGATCTGGATAACTTCGTCATCTCAACCTCAACAACACGTCGCAACAGAATGCTGTCCAGGTATAATATCAGCCAGAGTCACCTGTCCAAGTTTTGTGAAAACCCCCCACAGTACGCTGCCTTACACTGGGATGGAAAGTTGCTCAAAGATGTCTTGGGCAGTGAACCTGGAAGTACCTCAGAGACTTTAGCTGTGCTAGTGTCTGGTCCACCTTCATACACTGAAGGAAAGTTATTGGGAGTACCTGTCATCGACATTCTTCTGGCACAGCTCAGGCTGAGGCTTCAATGGATTTACTGGAGACATGGGAACTTACGGATAATGTTCTGCCCTTGTTTTTGACACTACATCCAGTAACAGTGGAGTTCACAGAGGAGCTGCCAAACTGCTAGAGAAAATGCTGAACAAAAGGTGTTTTATCTGGCCTGTCGACATCACATCCTGGAAATCCTAGTAGGAGCGTTGGAGAAGCTGTTTGGGAACGTGAAGGAGCCAGATAATCCCTGGTTTGAGCATGAAGGATGTTTTGGACGGACTTGTCCAAGGCAAACCCAAAGATGCTGGCTATCAACAGCAAATGGCTGAAGGAAAAGAAGAAGAACAGTGAAGAAATACTCCAAGACATTCTAACAGCAGAAAGGCTTCCAAGAGCCGACTACAGGGAAATGGCTGAACTGACAGTCATTGTTCTTGGAGGAACGCCTCTCGAGGTATTCACTGGAGTCGACCAGGCGCCATTCATCAGGCCAGATGGATGGCCAGAAACCTGTACTCCATGAAAATGCTGATGTTTGCAGATCAACTTCAGTACGACGAAGACACTGTATCAAAGCTGGAAAGACTCAACACCTTCCTTGCGTTGTTCTACACTCCTGTATGGATGATGTCAATGTCTGCTGCAGATGCTCCCGTGAATGATCTAAGTCTAATCCAGGACATGTTGAAGTACAAGAAAACTGACCCAGAGCTTGCTGATGCAGTACTTAATAAGATGGAAAACCACAAATGTTACCTGACGCAGGAAGTCGTGCCATTTGCCCTGTCAGCAGTAGATTGAGTGACACATTGAAGCACGACATTGCTGCCCAGTTACATGCCACTGAGAAGCCAGACAGCTTCAGAACAGAAAGCCTCTATTCAGGAGAGTCACAGCTAAGACCACCCTGGTTGATCTCATTGGCCCAGAATCACATTTCCTGCTGGACACACTGAACATTGGATCCGAGTGGCTTCTGGAACCTGTCACGTCTTGGCCACAGAATGAGGACTACAGAAAAGCGTTGGACTATGTTAAGAATCTGAAAGCGGTGAATGACATTGCTGAACGTGGTGTCAAGATGATGAGCGACTTTGCAAATGTCATAACAACAGATGCCAAGCAAAGGGACTATCTCCTTCAAGCTGTGGAGTTCAACAGACGCCGCTTTGACAGCTTCAAGAAACAAACTCTCAACAACTCACTGTGTAAATGTCATTATGAAATTAATCATCATGTAATGCTTTCACTTCTTGATCGATTAGACTTGTGACAAAATGTTAATCTCAAATTTGTGTCATGAATAAGGCGCCTTGTCTGCCTTGAGTGTGAGAAAACGAATTTTGTGATATTTCTGAAATCTTTGTATGTACCAATGTGCCATTTCTTGTTCCAAGACTATCATAATTGTATAAGTTAGAAAGAGGATTAAAAACACTTTAATTTGGTGCCTATTTTGTTGCTCTATCTTGTTTAGATAAAAAGTTATAGTGCAAAACATGATTCAAGGGACCCCGGAACTGGTGCTTTTGGCCGATTTCAAGGCAGAAAACTTAAAGCTCCATGCGGCAATGCTTCCAACAACCTAGGTCAAAATGGTTGTGATTTTCGACCTTCTCAGGTCAAAAAGCATGGGAAAAAGTACAGAAACCTATGAAAATAAGAAAAAGTTGATTTTTGAACAGGGCTAACGTGACACCCATTGTAGAACAAGGATGCCAGAAAACCCGAGCAATACCTGGAATGTTTGAACGCGTCAGGCAGTCTATGACGAGGCGTGTTCAAGCGTGTATTCAAGCGCAAGGCGGTCATTTTGAGCACTTCCTTTAAAAGTAAGGCGGATACTTGTTGGAACACACAACGGGCTGTAACTCGGAAACAAAGAGATTTCGGGCATATGTTTATATAAACTTTTTTCATTGTTTTCAGGTCTTGAATCCATCCTAAAAGTACGTACCACATGTTATGAAACACCCTTGGTGTGTATATATATATAAGGACGCCATGATTCTCTGGTCTGTTTCACTTTGGAAGGTGGTTGAAACTGAGAAATTGTTATTAAATAGATGGTTGTTACTTTCGCAATTTTCATGATTGAAGATTTGGCTGGTCTACTTAGCGGTAAAGAAGTGCGACTACTAATGCTACGATGCTCATCGACCCGTACCTTAAGTTGGTGGAGGGAGCTGCCAACATACAGTGTGAAATTTTATAACCACAAATGAAAGTGTAAAGTAGGTTGGAGACGAGAGCATCGAGCAACCTTTCTTTAAGTTTAAAAAAGGAGCTAATGCTAAAATTATTGTTAAATCTAAATTTAAAGTCAATTTGTGGATAAACGGCGAGCAAGCTTTTAAGATTTTTTCGATCCTTTGGCTTAAGTCGCCATAAAAGGGCATCGATATATATATATATATATATATATGTATATATATATATATATATATATATATATATATATATATATATATATATATATATATTGTCTTTTTGAACAGTGGTTCATTTATTTTAATGTTCACCACCACCTTTGGTTTGCTCCCATTCCGCTAACATCCCTGGTGAACAAGCTTACAACTTTTCTATCTTAAATGACCAAGAGCAGATTGTACAACACCCTACTCGTATCCCCGATCGCCTTGGAGATACGCCCAACGTTCTGAATTTATTTCGTACCTCTAATCCTTCTTCCTACTCTGTCAAGCTATTTTCTCCGTTGGGGTAATCTGACCACAATCTTATCTGTTTCGTGTCCTAGCGCTCCAATCCAGCCTTTGAATCCTCCCAAGAAGAGGCGTCTTTGGCACTATGGCGACGCTGATTGGAAGGCCCCTAGGCAGTACTTCTGTGATTTCCCACGGGATGATTACTGCTTCAGGGTGTGCTGAGCGCATCACGGAGGTGATTCTCTCGGACCTAATAACCTGTAATAACCTGTAAAGGTAAAGGCTATATTAATTACGACTACTTCCTGAAGACAATAACTGTCTTTTTATAACTATAAAATATCCCAGTTTTTCATTAATTACATAATCAGTTCAAGATATATTTGTTGTAAAAATCGTAAATTTTATATATGCTCAAGAAGACATTATTGAAACTTTACATATCGTACACTAATAGTAATACTGCTTTACTATGTCTGTGGTAGTACACTAGTACACGAATAATAATAGAAATCTGAAATGCAAACATGCATTAATTAATACATCAATATAAAGAAAAATGGGTGCTTTGCTTTCACCACAAAATTTCTACGAAATTACAGAGTACATGCTTCCTGACGAAGAATCATTTCCATGTATAAACGTAATCCTCCAGTTCAGTTGTCCCCAACCTTTTTCCACTTGTGGACCCATAGCGGAATATGAATTATTTTTAGGACCCATTAGCGAAAATAATTTGTATATTCTAATTTTGTGTGAATTAGAATATACCCGTTGTCTTATGCGGACCCCTGAAACTCATTCACGGACCCCAGGTTGCGGACCACTGCTCAGTCTTGCCATATCAGTGAAATATAAAAGAAAATGAAATATACAGAAATAAAAATTTAGACAGGATTATAAAACATTTTATATCAAATATACCTCCAGTATACTGAACAAGTTAATTTTGTGATGTAATTACGAGGTAAGATAAAAATCCTTATTGTATGTTGATATATCGGTGGCACTTATAGATTTTCTGAATCCAGTGATATTGTCAAACCCATGCAGTAATAAGCGGATGTTTGATATTCAGATATTTATCAGACAAAATGATTGGCGCATATTGGGAGTGCACATCTACAACAAAAACATATATGTATATATATATATATATATTAGGGTGGTCCTTATTTTCAAATTTTAGATTTTATTGAGGGACACCCTTGAATGTGTTCAGATTAGTAAAGAAATATATCGAATTAAATTTGATTCAAATTGAATGGTATTTAGGGGTTGCTACCAGAGATTGAAAAAAAACAATTTCACTATTTTGTTGTCCATCTTCATGGGTTCATCTTTAGGTCCACAAATTCAAATCTTCAAGCGTTTTGCAGAAAAGTGGTCATTGATAGACAAAAATAAATACAAAAAAGCACTAAATGATGAATTCACGGCGGCTGCCGTTTCTGATAGTCGAAACGAAGTTGTTAAATTCGCCGATGATCAGCTAAGGAAGCACAACCTCGTGATGATTACAGGGAGCTGCTGGGGATTTCAATTACATTTCTTGGAAATATGCCACCTCGCGGTATACACTTCAAGGCATTTGGTGTTTTACGTCGTGCACGGTGGCTGACGAAGGCTATTTATGCCATACAGATGTGGATGTTTCTAGCCGAATTCAAGCTATTGGCAAGAGAAGAAAAGGAATTAAGAGACATCTCGCTCTTTGCCGTTCGGCTGTATTTACGAGCGTGGTTCACAGCTCTTAGTGCTACAGTACATTTTCCTCGGCAAATAACCTAAATTCGCTGAAGAGACTAGATGAGTACAGAACAGAAAACCCTAATTTGGCTGATGAGGCGCTGAATAAACTTTGTGGTCAACTGTGGTACTTATCTAGAGAATTAGTAGTACTGGCATTCTTTGGTAGGAATTTATCACCAGAAACAAAGACAAAAAAGGTTCAAAAGCTAAACGAAGAAAGTCAAGAACAAAATCTGAAAAAAGCAGCAATAGCTGTTGAAGATATTCAAGGAGACAATTTAGAAGATTTAGTGTCTGGACAACAAGGGCGCTTTTAAGGTTTGGAATTGGTTGGGGCAAGTTATGCCACAGGGGGCCAGGGCCCCGTTTACCAGTTTTCCTTAATGGACGTTCAGAAAAACCCTTTAATGTTTTCACTAATCACTACATATTTAAGTGAAGTTATTTCAACCAAAAATATATACAAACAGCACTGATTTTTTGCAACTTTATTCAGGATCCAAATATATAGAGCATATTGGGCCCGGGGTAAGGGGGAACCGTTGGGGCCGTACCCCGATTGCCCCTATATTAAAATACCCCTGCTGCACAAACCATAAGCTTCTTTAACGTCTTAGAAATTTCTGGCTCGTTCTTGACAGGTGATCCGGAGACATGGCCCACCAACAAAGACTACCTCACATTAGAAGCAATTGTTCAAGCACTGAAAATTGTAAACGACACTGCAGAACGAGAGGTTGCTCTGATCACTGAGTATAACAGCATCCTTACAAGAAATGAGGAACAGAAGCAGTTCATCCTACAGGTGGTAACGGAACACCGAAAGAAGTATCTTAATGTCAAAAAATCAACACTATAAAAATCGTGAGATTTAATACAATTAGTTATACAGGGTGTCCCAGAATTAACTATCTATTTCAATGAAATCGGACAAATTTTTTAAAAACACACTTTTATTTATGTTTATCATGTTTAATATGTGTTAAAAATGTATACATTTCTAAATTTTTTTCATAATTTTATTTTCATAATTTTTTCATAGTTTTTCATAGTTTTGTTTTCATTCTCTTTCAGAACCCTATTAATAATGAATACACAAGAACGCATCTTTGTTGTAACATCCCGTATCAAAGGATGCAATGTAATGAAATCAGAGAAAAATTTACAAGAAGATTCCACAGAACCGGTCCTACAGACAAAGCGATTCGTGAAATTGTGAACAAATTTAAAAGAACTGGATCCGTACACGACGAGGTGGGAAGAGGACGCCCAAGGACAGCACGTAACAGTACCGAACAGGTACGACAATTGTTTGAGGATGAACCAACAACTTCGGTTAGGGAGGCCGGTCGAAGACTCAACATATCCAAGACAACAGTTCATAGAATCTTGCGTTCGACACTGATGAAAAAGGCTTATCACATTCAAGTACTGCATGCCCTAAATGAAGAGGATTATCCAAATCGAGCAGCAAGGTGTGCAGAAATTGTGGATCAAATCGAAAATGAAAGTTTATTGGATAACATCTTATTCAGTGATGAGGCGACTTTCCACACGTGTGGTAAAGTCAATCGAAACAACTGTCGTATCTGGTCCAATGAAAGACCGTCCGAAGTCATAGAATGGCAAAGAGACTCTCCAAAAGTTAACGTGTGGCTTGGAATGACCAAATCCAAAATTTATGGCCCATTCTTCTTTGCGGTAGCAACTGTAACAGGTACCGTCTACCTTGATATGCTTCAGCAGTTTCTCGAACCACAGCTTCTTGATGATGGCATTCTTGATAATGTTGTGTTTCAACAAGATGGAGCACCATGTCATTATGCTCTAATTGTTCGAGAATACCTCAAGAGACGCCTTCCGAATCGGTGGATTAGACGTGGAGGACCTCGACCTTGGCCTCCGCGTTCTCCGGATTTGACACCCCTGGATTTCTTTGCATGGGGTTTCATAAAAACAAAGGTTTATCGCCAAAAGATCAATAGTTTAGCTGAACTTAAAGAACGCATCCAGTTGGCAGTGCGGGAGATAACACCTGAAATGCTTCAAAATGTGTTTCGCAGCGCTGAGGATAGATTTGAAATTTGCAGAGATACAGACGGTGCACATGTTGAAACTTCTCAATAAAGTTTTGACTTATGATTTATAAATCTATTTGTTTTTGTATCATAATTTAGTAATAAACACAAAATTATGTCAGTTTTTATTAAATTTGTCCGATTTCATTGAAATAGATAGTTAATTCTGGGACACCCTGTATAACCATATGTTTTTCTTTCGGAAACATAATATGTTTTTTTTTTAATAATTGAATTGAACAACCTTTATTAATAATAAAATAAATACATTCGTTTCAATTTGCAATGACATGAATAATTGTGAAGCTCAACTATTTATTTTATTTAATTTGGCCCTTAAGCTTTAGGCTTCACTGGGTTCTTATTAAAATTAAATAGCAAGTTGTTATTAACTAATAATAAATAAATAAATAAATAAATAAGTATTATTAATAGTTAAAACATGTATTAATCTTAAATTATCACTAATGACATGACAAATACAAGTCACCATTGAAGGCACTATATCAATACCATACAAAGAACCAGTATTATACATGAGAGCTAAGAACTGAACAATCACAAGAAATGTGTTTTTAATACTAGATTACACACGAGAAATTAATAATTATTAAACAATAGTAATGGACATTAGTAGCCTCCCCCTTTTCCCTCTGAGCCTCCCCCTTTTCCCTCTGAACCTCCCCCTTTTCCCTCTGAGCCTCCCTCTTTTCCGTCTGAGCCTCCCCCTTTTCCCTATGAGCTCACCCTTTTCCCTCTGAGCCTCACCCTTTTCCCTCTCCCTCGTTAAAATTATTAACGTTGTTTAATATAATAAAACAATTAGCAATAGGAGCTCTGGGGGTGGTGATCGAGGATGAGTCTGTTGACGACAATGCCAGCTTGTGACATGCCAGCGTGGGATGCCAGCAAAGAAAAAAAAATTAGACTAACACGAACTTAGATGTAGCTTGTAGCGTAAACTAACCCACTTTTTGTTATTCTTTATACTTTTTTTCCTCTCTCTCTCTCCTTATTTGCATGTCTGTAACTCTCTTCATTGCATGTCTGTAGTTTGCATGGTATGATAGTGTTTGAGTTAAGAATGTGTTGCATGGTTTGTAATGCATTCTTATTTTACTTCTTTTCGTCTTCTACCCATTTCCGGCGGAGCGGGCTTCGTCCTCTACCTCCCTATGGAGTAAAGGACCGGTATGCAACTGTTGGAGGTGTGTGTTGCTTTGAATTAAGAATGTGTTTTTCTTTGAGTTAAGAATGTGTTGCATAGTTTGTAATGCGTTCTTATTTTACTTCTTTTCATCTTTCACCCCTTTTCGGCAGAGTGGGCTGCATCCTCTACCTCCCTATGGAGTGGAGGACTGGTCTGCAACAGCTGGAAGTATACTCTTCGACTATTTTTCCGACTTGTCGGCAGTGGCCAGCGGATGGTGATGGTGTCTTTCTTCCTCTCTTTCTGAATGAATTTTAACCCACGAGTGATAGGTTTTGCTACTTACTTAACCCCTTATTCTCTTCTTTTAACCCCTTACTTTCTTCTTTCTCTCGGGCTAACCTTAGAGTGGATCTTCAGGTCTTTGTTAGCCTTAGCTTCTGTAGATCTGTAGATGGGCGCAAAATGGGAGAGTGCAATTGCAATTGTGATGAATGTTGCAAGACCTCCCTTCCGCTCATGTTGCAAGACCTCCCTTCCCCTCTTGTTGCAAGAACCACTCCCCCACCACCCCACTTTGTTGCAAGACCAATACAACTACTCCTCCCCCTTTGTTGCTATCCCCCCCAGTGTACCAAAAGAAAAAAAGAATCAAGGTGGATTCCCGCCAGCTGCCACAAGCTAGGGGGATTCAACCTAACCTAAGATAGAGGGGAGAGAGAGAGAGAGAGAGAGAGAGAGAGAGAGAGAGAGAGAGAGAGAGAGAGATACTATCCTTCGCCTGGCTTCACCAGATGCATAATAAAACTCTTGGCCTTTGCACTTGCCTTAGAAGGTCCTATTCAGCCAGTTGGCTTAACCGTCAGTTGGCTTAGAAGGCTTAATCTGACTTAGAAGGCGTAAATGGCTTGTTCAAGTGCACATTATTATTTTTGAGTTGCCAGATTGCGCTATTTATATAATTAAAGCAGATATTCTTGAGAGTTGGCTTAGAAATCCGCCAGTTGTCTTAAGCAGCCAGTCGGCTTAGAAGGCGAAACCAGCCATTTGGTATACATATATATATATTTAATTATATAATATTGTTGAACGAGGAATATATATATATATATATATATATACAAAAACTAATAATAGTATAAGAAATACACAGTTTAAACGAAGAATATATGTATGTACAATAAAATAATAATAGTATAAGAAATACACAAGTTGAATGAAGAATATATATATATACAATCAAAAAATAATAATATTATAAGAAATACACAAGTTGAACGAAGAATATATATATATATATATAATGAAAAAATAATATATAAACATCAAAATACATACACTTTTTGTTCTACTGCGTTTAACTAAAATACTAAACTCGCACGTGATCGAGTCTACAATTACATCATTGTTGCTTTGCACTATGCAATAAATACGACTTAACATTATTTCACCGCTCATGTTATAGGGATGCTTATACTCGATGTAAATGGCATTCATATCGTTCAATACTATTTTTGGGCCCATTTTACATTCGGTTGGCGTTATCTTTAAACATGGACAGAATACAATCAAAAGCACGCACAAAGAGGGCATCGTTAGCCACAACATCATTATTAAATTCAAGTTTATAAACACTCCTTTCCAATCGTTTATTCTTACCGATCGTGAACACAATGCATATCGGCAGTTGAAATAATCTTCTAAGTCGTAACGACAGCTGCTCATTATATAAAGAAACAATTCTTCAGGGTGAACGATGTAGGTGAGCTCACCCCTGTACCGCTCAAGTCCTTTGTACCAAAGTTCAGGATATTTCGAAGAGTCTAAACCTTTTAAATAAGCATCCAGTTCCAGATCATTCTCGCCTTGTTCAGTCCTACACTTAATGAACCCGTCGAGCAGAGCTGTGTATGTGTGTTCAAGAATCGTATCAAAATAAAGCATATCCGTAATACACGTGTCTAATATTGGCTTCAGCTTGCGGAAACCGACGATTTCAAACATTCTGTCGAAGATGAATCGGTTTCGCGTAGGAAAAAGAACGTTATTATCAGACGCATTCTTCCACATCAACCGTATATCAATGCATGGCTGCTCGCTATTTCTACACAACGTAGAAACAATGGCATATGAGGGGTTATCACAAATCTGCTCTCTTCTTGTAGCTATATCTGTAGGTATTTTATAACGATCCTCACTCCACTTCTCAACTACCACGAAGACTATTAATCTCCTCAACACTTAAATAAACAACATTCCGTTTACCAGAGTTTGTTTGTCTAAAAGTCGTTTCAAGTACATAGTTAATGGCACCGGTTTTACGCCTGAACACGCTCAATGACCTTGTCACGGACACATCGTACACGGCATTGAAAATGCTGCTCAAAGGAAGCTCCATTGTATTCTATTGTGAGGAGTGCACGTCCAGTCGGTTCAAACTCTGAAATGACTAAGAGCCGCAGGTGGGCGGATCGGCTCGACGGAAGATGTAGAGGAGTGAGTCACACCATACGCCGATGAATCGTGTACGGTGTTTTTCCACCATGAAAGATTCATGTGAATACCTGTATCCCATTATACGGGGCATCCGTTTAGAGAATTTTTCCATCTACGATACATGAAGTAATATCAGTTTTAATGTTTTATCAATCCCACTCCCCAGAAAGCGCACCAGACATTTTCGTTAATTTCCATGAAGTAAACGCACTATTTGAGAAAAACATGTGCCCATATTTTTCATTTTTGCTTAGCAGGCGATACTCGTCTCTAAATTCCATTAAAAACTCACGCAAGCCTTTAGCCACAACCTCAATGTAAACCTCGTCATAATATATATTAATGTAGTGGTAAAAATACTTCAGATTCATCATTGTGATAAGACTTACATTCTCAGACGCAGGGTACGAGTACTCGGTATGATGCAACATGACATAATACCGCTTGTCAACCACTCATCAACAAGACTCACTAACCATAACCGTTGCTTCTCTTCTGCACGTATTGTGTCTTCCACTTCAGGGTATATGTAAGCTTTTATAAAGTTTAGTCCTACAACATAGTTCAATACATCGTTTTTTACCACGAAATCCTGCAATGCTCTCGCCAGAATAGCCGTAGAGCAGGGGTGGGGAACCTGCGGCCTTTTGGGGTACTAGTTGCGGCCTTCTGCCTACTTGACATTCAGAATTCATACCGTACGATAATGGACAGCAACTGATACCCTTTTAGGGCTTTAGGCTATTTCATTAGATCATGGTTTCAGCTTCACTGCTTCTTACACATACAAGCCTTCTTTATGGCTTGAACAATAGGAAATATGGCAACGCTGCCAGTTGAAACTGGCAGCGTTGCCTTACGGCTTACGCCCTTACCTATCAACGACCAACTCGACTGGCTGACTGGATGACAGTTACTGACGATTCTCCGATAGTGACACGCACGCTTGTTTCCTTTAAAACTGTAAATCTTTGATCAATTCGTGTACCATTTTTATTTAAAAATCTTCTGGTATCCTAATCATGTAAAAAATTGTGAAAAGAAAATTAAAGGAAGAGAACAGAGTATTCCATGAAGAATGGGAACTGCAGTATTTCATAGTTGCTGAGAAAGATAAAATGATGTGTTTGCTCTACAACGCCATAATTGCAACAGTGAAGCAACACAATGCATATCAGCATTATGAAACTCATAAGAACCACAAGTATGCTATATTGGAAGGAGAACCCCGAAAGTCTGCACTTACGAAGATGAAATTTCAAAAGCAGCAACAACAGCAAGTATTTAAAACGATGTCAGGCCTAGGGACTGAAATCACTGAAGCAACTTATAAAGTAGCATATATACTTGGAAAAAGAGGTAAGCCATATAGCGATGTGGAAATCATAAAAGAATGCATTGTTGAAGTTGTAGCCTCTTTAGATTCAGACAAGGTTAACAAATACAAACAACTACCTCTTTCAAGAAGGACCATAACTGATCGGCAACATGAATTAGCCCTCAATATGACTGAACAGCTTCATACAATATGCCAAAGCGAAAATACTTATTATTCGATTGCCTTGGATGAGTTCACTGATATTATTGACTCAGCGCAAGTGTCATTTTTTATTCGTGTTATAACTGCAGATTTTCAATACTACGAGGAGTTACTTGCTTTGGGTACCCTTACGGGGAAGACACGTGGAATTGACGTCTTGTCTCTCTTCAAAGAAAAATGCCGTGAAGCGAAACTGAATTTATGTAATTTATTAAGTGTATGCACCTTCCATGAGAGGAAAATGTGCAGGATTTGTTGCGCTACTACAAAAAGAACTGCCAAATCCAGATAGCTTGATTTCCTTTCACTGTATTTTGCATCAACAGAATCTCTGTGCCAAATCTACTGTTTTAAGTGACACATTAAGTAAAGTTATACGTATTGTGAACTACATTAGAGCAAATGCATCACGACATCGCCAGTTTGCAAAATATGTTTTTGCTTAATGATGAAACATTCAGTGTGGATCTTCCGTATCATTCTAAAGTGCGGTGGTTGTCACAAGGGCAATTCTTTGAAAAACTTTTGTCTTTGCGAAAACAAATCACAAGATTTTTTGAGGAACTCAATGAACCATGTAAATTGTCAAAAAAGGATTTCTGCAGAAATGCGGCATTTTTTTGTGACGTAATGTCAAGGCAAAATGACCTGAATATTTCTTTGCAATGTAAAACTAAATCCATATATGAAATGTGGCAAAAAATCCAGGCTTTTCGAAGGAAGCTGCGCTTTTTCAAAACTATCCTTACCCGATCGGAACTTTCAGCTGAACACTTCCCTGAACTGGGAAAGGTAATTGATGAAGAAGATATAAGCAAATCATTAAGGGAATGCGATGTGAAAGAATACACAGCTGTCCTAGACTCCCTGATTGAAGAATACGATGAAAGATTTGAAGATTTTGAGAAACATGACTTCACACTGAAACTAGCTTTCCAACCACACCTGGTTGATATCTCCAAAGCACCTGAAGATTTACAGATGGAGTTGATTGAGCTATTAGAAGATAATATCCTTAAGTCTCTATTTGATACTAAGAAGGATCCTGTTGAAATATGGAAAAATGCCGTTGAATACCCACGTCTGCACCAACATGCTCGTCGAATGTTGTCTTGTTTCGGCACAACCTACTGTTGTGAATCAAAGTTTTTGTATGTGACTCAAATCAAAACGCGCTTGAGATCTCAGATGACGAATATGCACCTGTAGGACCAACTAAAACTAAGGTTAACGATGTTGGAACCAAATGTACGACTCCTGTCCCGCAATAAGCAGTCACAAAAAAGTCATTAAATGGTTTATCACTTTTTCACTTAATATTAACATCATTTCACTTAATATCATTTTCACTTAATATTAGTTCTATTGTCAATTATTCGCCCCCCCCCCCCCCCCCAAAATAAATGCACTTGCTGAATTTTTATTTATTATAAAAACCCTCACGTATTATCAAGTTTGATTTAAAATTAGTAAATATGTAGATTGTAGACTAAAATATGACATTTTGTTGTACTGTATATGTTAAATACTCAGCATGCGGCCTAATAGGGTCTTGGTTAAATGAAATGCGGCCTTCCAATGAAAAAAGGTTCCCCACCCCTGATGTAGATTGTAGACTAAAATATGACATTTTGTTGTACTGTATATGTTAAATACTCAGCATGCGGCCTAATAATGTCTTGGTTAAATGAAATGCGGCCTAATAGGGTCTTGGTTAAATGAAATGCGGCCTTCCAATGAAAAAAGGTTCCCCACCCCCGGCCGTAGAGTATTTGAACCTCTTGTTCCTTAAGCTTCGCACGGTTCAATGTAGCCTTATAAGTATCCAGGGCTTGCAGCGGTCAAATGAGCAAGCAGGGTAGAGAAATGCCCATTTGCCTAGGTAGTAGCATGAGTCACGTGACCATTGGTGAGCATACAAGTGGCAAGCTTAGAACTTTCCCTGTACATACGCACACACACAAAGGATAAAATGAAACGCTAATTGAAACACGATTTATTTAATAAACATATCATCGAATTATTCAAGGTATATATATACAGGGTGTCCCATAAGTCTGGCATCATAGGAAAAATAATAAAAAAAGGCAAAACAAAAGCTTTTATTTACAGAACGTGCTCAATATGTCCACCATTGTTTTCAATACACAAATTCAGACTTGATACCCAGTCAGCAAGCACACGGTGAATGATGTCATGAGTAATGGTGTTACATGCCCCAATAATGCGCTGTCGCAAATGTTCAACACTCCTAATTTTCTCTGAGTATACCAGCGCTTTCAAGTGGCCCCAGAGATAAAAATCTAGTGGCGTGAGATCCGGGCTTCTAGCTGGCCATTCCACAGGCCCTCGACGTCCTATCCAATGACCAGGGAATTGTTGGTACAGGTACTCCCTTACTTGGGTGCTGTAATGTGCAGGAGCGCCGTCTTGCTCGAACCATGTTGGGAAATTTCCTTCTTCGTTCAAGACACTGGGAAATGCTTCTTCCTTGAGGATACGTAGGTAGGTGCCTCCAGTGACATGTTCATCGAAAAAGAGGGGGCCTATGATGCGATCCTTCCAAATGCCACACCATACCATCACCCGAGATGCGCCTTGTTCCTTTGAAGAGGTATACCAGTGAGGGTTGTTTTGAGACCAGTAGCGGGTGTTCTGTCGATTTACCTCACCATTTCCATAAAAAACAGCCTCGTCAATGAACAGAATGATGGACGGGAAATTGGCATCCCGAGCATAAATTATGGTTTGTAGAAGTAGAAAAATATGAATTTCTCCTATGATGCCGGACTTATGGGACACCCTGTATATATATATATATACACAAATACATGTAATAAACAAAAAAACATATCGTTAACAAGTAAATAGACACACACATATATATACACAGTATATATAAGTCATGGATTATGATAAGCAAAGGGTACAGTATCATAGCTACCAGGCACCTGGTAACGTTTGCTATAGGTGTTACGGCATAACTTCGTACCCCTAAGTTCCTTCACGCCCCCCAGCTTCTGCGCCCGAAAATTGAAGGTCTCTACAGTCATTTGGGGCGGTTGATCGTCCTCATCTTACAAGCACACTAGATCCTTGGGTAGCTTGGCTAATTTACAAGGTATGAATTATAAAGTGTCTTTAAACTGTATATTACCTCTTATTTACATCTGTATAAGTTTGTTTCTTCTTTTCAATGGATCACCTAAAAATATTCCTAATGACTCGTGCTCGAGCAGCAGCTTATAAAGGAACTGTGTGCTAAATTTTGTCCTGTTATGGGCAAGAATATGCAGTCATTTTTTTTAACTTGTCCGCTAACTTAACAATATAGGACAAAGAGTTTCACGGGACTGTCGTGTGAAATCGTTTAAAAAACGTTTGTCCGTTTACCACATTTGTGACACTCATCACACTCGACCTCCATGCACTCATCGCAGATATTCTGGCTTACAAATAGACGTGGGATAACCTTTGGTTTCAGCATTCGTATATGTTTCTATATCGTAGTACACAGTTATACAAGGTCTATTCTTAGGCTTAGCGTCTTTCATATAACATACATGCTTTACTTCAACCGCCTTATATTTCTCATGGCATGTAGAACAGTAAATTTCATCACATTTGTGCTTGAAATCCCCCAATTATCCATCATATGAAACATGCCACATTCAGAGATTCTCATTTTCCTGCACGTATCAATTCACTTATAAAGCTCAAAACAGTTATCATTGAAAAATGTGGGTCTGCATGCATCACAGTCCCTTTTCCCAGTTTCAACAACACAGCTCTCACATTTGTAGCTTTTACACTGCGCACATACCATGTGGCAATCCTTACAATGTTTCACTAGCTCATCCGCAAAATCGAGACTTCCCTTACACAAATCATGATGCTTTCCATATTTTCGATTTTTATCATAACTCGCGTAAAGAGCCCTTATATTAAGGATGGGAAGATACGTTGAACCTGACAATCCTAAAATTAGTTGGGGTCTTGTACGATCTCTCACACAGCTTTTAAAAACATACACACGCCTACGACGATCATCCATTCCAAATACAACTATACGAACATTCATTTCCTGCTCTTCCCTTCTCAGCTCTTCAGGACCCATATTACAACCAAACTCAAGCTTGCAAGCCAGTTTTCGGGCACGCTGCACAATCGTAGGCCACCAAATTTTTCGCGTCCGTGTATTTAGTACAGTAAACATACGGGCCAAAACTAATGCTATAAAGCCGCAACCACGATCGGCGTTCATATGCCGCCTGTAAATAGCCTGAGAATTAAAGTTAAGAATATAAGGTGTGGCACTATGATCTGCAACACGGAATACACGGTCAATATTAATCGTGAAGTTGTCCATATTGAAGGCTGTGTTACTTTGATAGGTCTGCATTATACGGCCTAATATATACTGTATACCTACAGCTGGCAAGCGTCTGAATGGTATTACTACCCAAAAATCATCTACATCCCCGTCATCTGACCCGAACCCAAAGGACAACCTCGTCCTGACATCACGTTCGTTGCGGTTCTGAAAGGCAAACTCCACAATACGTTCAACTACGCACCGTAGTCCGTGTCCAACACCATTACTATATATGGATCCAGGGTCAACCCTGACTATATACCGATTTCTAGTCAGGGCTGGGGTGGGTGGGGGTGTGCACCAACTCGAATGTTATGCCATCCTCTTCAGAACGAGAAGCTGCTGTTGCTGTGGAGGATGTACCCGGAATTGAAGAGGAATAAGGGACTACAACTTTATTTGAGGAAGGAACTATTGTGGGGATTGTGTCGTTAGACGTAGAGGGTTGGGGCTCTATTGCTGAGGGTCTAACCACCGTTGCACTCCTGGCACGTTTTATACCTGACGTGGAAGGCTCTTCATCATGCCTCCGCTTTGAACTGTCGCGTGGTGGTGTTACAGGTGTCGCTGGTGTGGGCTCGTTAGCGGGGTGGAGTCTGTGACAACAACTACACTGTTATCGTGGTCTTCTGTAATAGTGATGATGGGGACATGATGCTCTACCTCATCGTCATTCACGGTTCTGTGGAAGAAAAAAAACGAGAATATAAGGAACACCACTTAAATTTTTATATTTTGTAAATGACCCACTTAGGAGTGTGACGTGTTACAGATGGATTCTATAGAAAAATTCAGGTTCACCAGCCCATCCACATGTATTATATCTGGCCCTACACCGCCCCGGTAGGGTGGATCGATTTTACATTTTTTTCGATTTCCATATTCTAATAGAGACAAAAACTTGCGCATGCATGAAAAAATAGCCTCTGCAAAATCTTAGCTTAATAGGTAATCATCTTCTGCCCCGGCAGAGCGATGAAAATCATATTTTAGTAGTCAAAAACGTATTTTTCTTATAATTTTTAAAATATTTCAATATGCATCAAAATTATTCCTAATAACTATAAAGTCGATGAAAAAGACCTCATATGATCCGAGAAAAGTCTAAATGTGGATTATAATTACGTTAATTCGATGTTATAAGTACGATAAGTACTAAGTACAGCTCCTCGCTTGCTAATTTTATAAAATTAGCAATCCAGAACTTACCACGAGGAGGTGACTGTACGTCGAGTTCCACCCTATCCAGCCCCAACCACCCTTCCTTTGGCTGCATGTCGATTTACATACGGTAATCTTTCTTAGAATCAAATCGTGGAATTTTTGTTCGGGAGTGAAGACGGGAGCGGATGAATCCGTCCCTCTCTTCTATTCCACTTACACTGGCAGAGGCTTCGGTTACTAATTTGATGAGTCTCTCGACCGCTTGAGTATGACAAGGGAATAATGGGATCAGTCCATCAGGCTGGTCTCCCGTCTCAACAAACTCTTTTATTCGGGTATCGGGTATTGTTTTTGTAACGGGGGGTTCGGTCACCTCAGCCGTTTGCCAGTTGATCATTTCGTAATAGTTTTGACTGTCGTAGAGCAGCTCAGGCATGGCGAAGGCTCGAATTTCCCCCTGGTGATTGTTTTGATCGTGCTTTTAATATTCTTCTCCATCCCAATTCTCTTATGTGTTGCTCATCGGCATGTAGCATGGAGATCAAAATATTTTCTGGGTGAGCAAAGAAAGAATTTCTACGGAGGACTTTGTTGGCGATTGTCTTAGATCTTTGAGGCATGGTCTGAGAGAGACGCATCATTTCGAAAAAATGTTTTGCGCCCTCAGTGAAACTGGAGTTTTTCTTTATCTTAAACCAAATTGGTGCGTAAACTGTCATAATGAATCGCACAATTTCGTTGAAGGTGCTGGAGGGTTCACTGGTTGAAACATAGAGGCGCAGAAATCTATTTGCTGTTGTCAGCCACCTGGAATGCGCCATCTTACCTGGATTTCGAGCCGCGAGAGCTGAAGAGCAGCTACCGCTCGACACTGCTCTGTAGATGCCTAACAAATATTTTTGGTCAGTGCTCAACTCGGCATCATCTATGTCAATGTCGGGAGATGGAATGGCATCGAATTCTGTAATTGGAAGTTTTTCGCAGTCGTTCAGTTGTTTTCCAACTGGTCCAGTAAAGCCCATTGGCCCAGTTGTTTTGCCGTCCAAGTCTTGAATGAGGTGTCGCAGTGATAATTCATTACCGTGTAATAGGCATATGATCCACTGAACTGGCCTTTGTAGTTTCATTTCAATCATACGAATGGCTCCACTCTTTCGACCCGTGTTCACTGCGGTACCATCACAGCCGATAGCCACAATGTCGTCCGTGCTAATATTGTTAGTCTAGAAAGTTGATGATACCTGATGTTATTGCAGTGGCAGAACCTGATGCAGGAGTGAAATGCCCCATGTACTGGGATTCTGGTTCTTGAACTAAAACTGTATGCTCTTCTACCACAGTCCTTCTATGCTTCACATTGTCTATTTCTTCTTGTGTCATTGTTTTATCTTTACGTCCGTCAAAGAAAATGCCCTGTGATGGTAGCGTGATTTTGTCATCTTGCTGATGCTCAGAACGAACTCTTTTTCTGGCTCTTCTTATCTTATTTCGATCAATCACTGAACTGACATCATCTTCTCGTATCCAGCCAACATCCTCTAACAACGAAGAAGCAGTAAATGAAGCAGCTCTGTCTGAGACGCCCGTACGATCACAAGCTTCAGCAAGTACCTGGAGTTTCATTCGTGTTTTTTCCTTCATGTCATGTTTATCTCTCGGTGTTAGTTCATACGATGACGATGATTTATAGATGTATCCTCGGTTTCACTAGAGGCTGACGAAGAAGGTTGTTCTTGAGAAGTTTCTTGTCGTTTACTAGTCGACGGCTCTTGATGTTCTGCTATTCCTTCTTGTTTCAATATCATCAATCTTCTTGCAAGAGTCATCTCGTTTTTATTTGTTGTTTCAACATCCAAAGATCCTATTGCCATTTTGCGATCACTTCTTTGGTCGAGTAAAAACTGTTGCTCTTTCAGTGGTACTCGTCGTTCACGAGGGCCGCTGCATTTTGTCAAATCAGGGCATTTACAAGCCGATATGTCAAATAAGGTGGTCTTAGTTGATTTCTTGAAGGCCTCAAGATTTTTCTGTAACGATTCGTTCTTCTTTTTCGCGTTCAGTGATTTGATGATGTTAGCCATTTTATCACGATAACTTTTCAACATTTGATTTATCCGTGCTGTCGAAACTGTTGGAATGGAAGCTAATTTCCACAAGTATTCCAGTCTCTCCGTGACCACAGCGGCGATGTCTTTGAATGGAGGTTCCTTCTTTGATGATCTCATCTCAGTTCTCACATGATGGTAGTATTGCATCACATCTTCACATGTGGGAAAACATCGCAAATTCAAATCTTTCCCAGCACCAAATATTGGACACGTAACCGATCTTCTAGTTGTAGCGGTAGCCATCCTGTAAAGATTAAAGAATAATGTATTGTTCTGTTACGCAATAAAATCGAAAAAAACAGAGTTATGAGAAAAACAAACAAGGATATGAGCAGAGAGATTGAGCACACTGAGGACTCTGCGTGAGGAGCCACACACACACACACACACACACTGAGGACTCGTGGAGCCAGCTGCAAAATACACACCTGCCTTCGACGCTGTCAAAAGGCAACTGAGGGAACTGCGCAGTGCGTACTGGCTCGTCAGTGGCAGCTGCTGCTGGCAGCACTCAACAAAGATGACCTTTAAACCCTAGCCTAGAGTCATAAAATTTTGCGTGTGTTATTTCATGCCTAAGCAACGATATAAATGCTATGGGAAATATATAAATGCATTATTTAAGACAAAGAGCCGATCTGAAAATATGTATATAAATTACCTATTTTTTCAACATTTGACGTTGTTGCCGGGGGCAAAATATTAACGTAGGACAACGCGCTTGGAAAACCGATCATATGAGGTCTTTTTCATCGACTTTATAGTTATTAGGAATAATTTTGATGCATATTGAAATATTTTAAAAATTATAAGAAAAATACGTTTTTGACTACTAAAATATGATTTTCATCGCTCTGCCGGGGGCAGAAGATGATTACCTATTAAGCTAAGATTTTGCAGAGGCTATTTTCTCATACATGCGCAAGTTTTTGTCTCTATTAGAATATGGAAATCGAAAACAATGTAAAATCGATCCACCCTACCCGGGGCCTACAGGATGTGGTAAAACGGTGTTTATGCTTAAAATCATTAATGGAAAGGGAGAGATGTTCTCAAAATTTGTACATAAAGTTATATGGTGCTATTCGACGTATCAATCAGCAGAGATGGGCAGTATCTTAAGATACAAGATACGTATCTTAGATACGTATCTAAGATACATTTTTTCTTAGTATCTTGGGCAGTCTGAGATACATTTTTTCAAGTATCTTAATATTAAGATACATTTCTTAAGATAAATTTTCTATATAGGCCTACATTATTTTTTATGATTATTTCTGACGTCTTTATAAGTGAAGCCGTACTATATGTCGACCCTTTTTATGCTGCTTTGAGATTGGTCATTAGTTATAAACTAGCTTAGCGTGTACAAGTTATGTAGCCTTGCACACAATAAATGATGTTAAAAATAGGCCCTATGTATTTTCATTACACACTTGTTAGAATTATAGTTACTAGTACAGTTCCCGTGGCTTCGCCGACGGTTAGACAGGCTAAACTACAGAAAAGAACGCAGCCGTGAAAATTTTGAGCTTCACATTGTGTCAACATTTCTGAATCTGGTATCTCCCAAAACCTCCTCACCCCCATTCATGCAACTTGGGGGCTAACCCCCTCCCCCATTACCCCCACCCCTCCCCATTACCCCACCCATCCCCCATTACCCCCACCCCCACCCTTCCCCCATTACTGCCCGGGGTAAATTTCACAAACAGACAAACAGACAGGCTAAACTACAGAAAAGAACACAGTCATGAAAATCTTGAGCTTCACATTGCCGCCCGTAATACAATTTCTGAATTTTTTTCTCACAATTTTTTCTCACAATTTCTGAAAGTGTGACGGACGGACGGACGGACAGACAGACGGACAGCTCAGCTCTCTTATTATAGTATAGATTAAAAATTATTAATATGGTACATTCATTATGTACATAAATATGGTACATATATGATATATATATATATATACGCAGTAAGGGATTTATAGGACTCAGGTGAAGAAAAATATTTTTCTCAAAGTATCTTCTATCTTGTATCTTAAAAATGTATCTTTGAAATGTATCTTGTATCTGTATCTTTAAGATATATTTTTTAATCTATCTTGTATCTGTGTATCTTAGATACATTTTTTAAAGTATCTTGTATCTTGTGTCTTAGATACATTTCTAAGTATCTTTACCCATCTCTGTCAATCAGTGTAGTACCAAGATAATATTTTCTTCCACAAAGGTGAATATGACGTTAATTCGTTAAAGGGAAATGAACATACAGTCATTGTAATTGACGATTTCATGTTGGAAATGGATAAAACGTTTGCCGAGACACTTACATCTTAACATAAGCGTGTTCTTCATCAATCAGAATCTATTTTTCAAAAATAGATACATGCGCGATGTGTCGTTAAATACACAATATCTAGTCTTATTAGCGCAACGTAGAGATGTGTCACAAATTGGGGTATTAGCCAATCAAATGTTCCCGAATCAGCTTAAGAAGTTTTTGGAAGTTTATAAAGACGCTACAATTCAACGTTACGGATATTTGCTTTTTCGACCTTCATCCGCGAAGGTGTATATTCCAGAATGACAAAGAGGCTAAAGGAATACCATGAATTAATAAAAATCTATCATCGCCTGCCCCGGGCAATGCAACAGATGTTTGCTAAAAATATGGACTCCGACTTTTTAAAATGCATCTGTGAAATCTGTCTTAACGTTATAAATGTATCAATGAAACTCCCTCAGAAGGCTCACCTACGCCGTTACAACAACATAATACGTACACTCGCTCGTAAAAGTCAGACTGTGGTGAAGAAAAAATGAATTATTGTAAAAAGAAGGGGGGTCATTCCTCCCCATCTTATTTTCAGTTTTGGGGCCTTTACTGACTAAATTAATATAATGAAGGAATGGGTAGTGATTCCACACGAGGTGTATGCTTCACTGCAAAGTTCAGAGTCCAGACACGGTTCTACTGTAGAACCCGGTTAAACCAGGCTTGAAATAATGGAAATCGAGTTGTTAGCACTATTAAACAGTGAAAAAACACCTGATGAGAAAAGAATCTTATACCAAGAAGCTCTGCAGAAATTTCTTCACACGTACGAAAATTATAAGAATCCGACAGAGATCCCCGTGGTCATTAGGCATAGCACGGACAATGATGAGCATGGCGACATAGAACCTGTGTCCGACATTAAAGCTGACCAACCAAAGAATAACGGGTCGGCACCACACATAACATATCGAGCATGTATTAAAAAGCAGCCTCCCACATACGTTAAGGAATAAAGATTTAAGTCTTTATAATCTGTTGAGTGAGGATAAAAAAACAATGGACCGATACAGGTGAGATCATTGTGGAAGGAACAAAGGTACATGGCTCGAATATCGTTGACATCGTGCATGATCTGGTGAAAAAGTGGGATAGATCCTCACCATCAGGGTGGAAGCATATTAAAGCAAGACTACAACAAATAAATGTCCCCAAAACATTGATAGGCAATCTGAACAGGTTAAAAGACTTGGAACATGCCTCGCACGTGCCACAACGGAGAACGCCATCACCACCAGCGGTAGCACCTCTGAAGAGGAGAAAGAAGAGGCCAAACAACAACAACGGTCAACCCTATCAACGTGCCTTTAAAATACGCAAATGGCTAACATATTAAGAAAATGTTATTATGATATTTCTAGCCCAGCCTTCTACGGACGCGTTGATAGACTGTACAGAAGTGTTTATAATGATGGAGTAGGGAAAAAAGATGTTGAGAGGTTTTGCGGGAGTAGGACGCTTACACACTTCATGAGCCTGTGAGAAAAAAGTTTAAAACAGGCAAGAGGACAGCGGCATCGATTGACTCTATGTGGCAAGTAGATTTAACAGACATGCAAAGATATTCAATGTATAACGATTGTTACTGCTACATCCTATTCATAATATTCTCTAAATATCTGGCTAATTCCTCTGAAAAATAAATCGCCTGAAACAGTTGCTAAAGCTACCAAAACGTTGATGTTGAAAGAAAACAGTGGTTCCTGGCTATTTTTTTACGGATATGGGGAAAGAATTTATAGGCCGAGCTTTTCAGAACATGCTGGCAGAGTTTAATATCAGCTGCTACACTACCAATTATATGCAAAAGGCATCTTTAGCTGAAAGAATTCAACATACCATAAAGGAACGCAAGCACCGCTATTTTACACATAAAAACACAACAGATATATACACATTCTGGAATCATTAGCCTCGTCATACAACCGCTCACACCATCGCACGATTGGTACAACACCTAACGAGATTTTAGAAGGAGGTACGCGCAGAGTGACTGATGTGAGAAGAGATATTTGTAGAACACCACCACATTCTGCGCTTTTGAAAATCAATGATTATGTAAGGCTATTACGTTCGGGAAATAAATTCGCGAAGGGATTTGAGCAAGTTCGGACATGTGAGATTTTTAAATTTTGGGCTATGAGACCTAAGGCGAGATAATGCTGTATTACGTTGAAGATTTGAATGGGGAAGAAATCGCAGGAGGCTTTTACCGCGAAGAGTTGCATAAAGTGATATTTAATTTAGGAAAAAATGTGTTTAAAATTGAAAAAGTTTTAGGAAGCAAAGGCTCAGGAAAGAGAAAACTGTACCTGGTGAAATGGCTAGGCTACCCAGAAAGCTTCAACACCTATATAAAAGGTGATGCAATAATGAAGCTTAAATACTATGCAACATGGCGCCTATCCATTTCTACATCACACTACCGTCCCCTTTTTCTCTCTCTGTACATCCTAACAACATCCTGGACAACTTTGTAACAGAACTCCATGGGCCCATTAAATTGGGTCGTTATTCGTATGAGGTGGAGATATGCGAAATTCCGCTGGACACCCTCTTTTTAAATACTGATTATAAAGAACCCGTTTTTACGGTTCTTAGAGACCTTGATGAGTGTGAAAAAGCCGGGGTAACTCGGGATGAAACCATACGTATCACCCGGATTGGGGATGCACGAGATTACAGTACAGTAGTAACACATGGTCCGGGCCGTTATGGTGCGGTTGAAGATGTTGTGAGAGACTTAAATCTCAATATATATATAAGAACGATTAAGGGAAAAATTTCCCATTCGGTGATGGGAGCTTAAGAGTGAAGCTGCACTTTCGACGCACTGAGTTATAATGGACAAAAAGCCTTTCACAGTCCATCGAGGTGTGAGATACCAGCGTGGGAGTGGCCTTGTATGATTTTTTCAACCTTACTACGTACGGCTGTCCCCTTGATGGAGAGGGGTGCCAGATACCTCGGTAGTAAAGCGCTACAATCAGGTCTTAACAGGGCAGAAGACATAATGGCATGGGCTAAACCTAAGAAGCTCTAACTAAAACTCTTAAAGCGTACAGCGAACGAAATCATCAAAGTTGCAAAGAGAAAAATGCGTGGTGGTGGGAAGAAGAAGAAGAGGCCTGTCCGGAAAAAGGGATTACCAGCATGTGGCGTTAAACGTAAAAGGACATCAAAAAAGGAGTGTTCGAAGGGAATGAGACCTATAGTTGACCATTTTTTTACTGATACAAGCTAAGGACATTGCTCGCATGAATCATAGACTATTAACTACTTGTCGAGAGAGGTGGCACTATTTCTGACTCGTTATGGCACGCTTCATCCATCCGTGTAGTTCACAATGTTGTAAATCGGAGCTGTTCCTCTTTGACATGCCACCAACTCAAGTTTCTATTGAGTACAGTGACTTTATTAAAATTAACCCGTTAAACACAATTAGTTCGGCGAGTGCTCCTATAGAATTCGTAATACCCAGCTCTGGCTCTTACTTTTTTTATGTCAACTGTGTGCACATGTACGCTAAACTGCGTATAGTCCATTCTGATGAAACGGATTGTGATGACAAATATGCTGTACACCCTGAAACAAACTTTTTGCACTCCATATTCAACCAGTGTGATGTATATTTAAATCAGGTCAACATATCGGCAGGAACGGGGTACTATCACCTTCGAGCCTATCTGGAAAATGTCCTCAACTTTTCCAAAGAAGCGATGGACACCTTTTTAACTGCTGACGACTATTATCAGACTAAAGACGAAAGTAGTATAAAGGACAAATTTAAAAATTCTAAAAAGAAGATATATGCGTATTTTGGACGCCTGCATACAGACTTCACATTCCCGGAGTTGTTGTGAATGGGGTGGATATGAAAATAAAGCTCACCCGCACGAATCCTGGGATTTGTTTAAATCTGAGGCCTAATCAAGAAGAGGATGCAAAGCCCGTTGTGATTCATATTATGGAAACATACATTCGCGTACGCCGTGTGAAATTAAGTTCACCAAAACAATTAGAAATTGAGAAAAATTTAATACATGCCACAGTAAAATACGCAATTAACAGACTACATATCAAACTATACATGGTGCCAGCAGGGTTGGCATCGAAACAGATAGAAAACGTGCCCTGGGAGTTCTACCTAAAAGGATATTAATTGGAATGCAAGAACACGCTTCGATGAATAGAAAATATAAAAAGAATGCCTTTAAATTCGAGAATTTCGGCCTTAAAATATAACTCCATACATCAATGGCGTTGCGTTGGGCGGGGCATTGGGTACGGATTATTCATCAGACTCTGTGTTCCCCCTTTGCTCGAGAGCATATAGTAATCTGGCCCACCCATATTGCAGGTTCTTTTGATGAGCTCGCGAATGAGGTAACGCAGAAAGAATTCTTCTATCAATTTAACCTTTAACCATTTGACATCACACCTGACTTATCTACTAGTGTAAATACACACCCAAGTCCACAACAGAGTGGAAACATCTCAGTCAGATTGGAATTCGCCAAGCCGATAGACGCGCCTATTAGTATACTAGTGTACCTCGAGTCACAAGCTCTAATAAAATTTGACAGATTTAGGGGCGTTGTCACTGACTTTTAAAATGGACACGAATCACTTCAGAGATAATAAATAGTGAACGAATCACTCGCTCCAAATTTATCGGTGTGTTTGCGAAGAATGAAACATTGAAATTGCCAACTACGAGAGAATGCGGTGGTCTTATTGTGAATACTGATGTCGTTGGTGGTGAAGGGATTCATTGGATAGCTATCTACTTTAAAAATAGGGACCGCCTGTACTATTTTAATTCACTCTGGACTCATCCATGGAATGACATTATTATTGTAAAATTTCTCGAACAGCTACACATTCCTGAAAATGTCTGGAATCCCTATCGATTCCAGGGATACTTTAGTATCGTATGTGGAAAGGACTTTATAAATGGAAAGGAATTTATAAATTTTTAAAAATTATTCGACCCGTGTCACACTGAGCGGAATGATCAAATGGCATGCAAAGAGATAAAAGAAAAAGTTCCCGTTAGTGCGCACTCAATGTGTTGTATGATGTTTAGTTCGTATATATAAAATTAATATTTGCATCAATGTTGTCTTCAATAATGTTAGTTTGTGTATTCTGTCGCTTATTTAAAATGTAACGGCACCTAATTCTGTAGCTAATTTAAGATGGATATAAAAATTGTACTATTTTATAAAACATGATTTCGAATTTTTAATACTGTATTGTTCACCGATGAATGAAAAGCAACCCTTGAGGACTTGATGTTTGGTCCAGAAGATAGATTGCTGAGAGGAAATTTCTACCATCGAGATTAAGACGCCAACAAGGTGGAGGTAGTGTCATGTTTTGAGCAGGGTTGATAGGCAATGAAGTAGCTGTCTCATATAGAGCCTGATGGTGTAAAAATGAATGCCCAGTCTTGCACAAACTTTCTAAAAGAAAACCTCATTCCATAGTAGAGATTGACCCTTAGCAATCTATCTTCTTGACCAACCATGAGATCCATTAAAGGTTGCTCTTCATTCATCGGTTAACAATACATTATTAAAATCTTTTTTCACGTACTGACGCGCCCATTCAACACGCTGCTTCTTGTACCTGGGTGTTAATGGTGACTAAATCGTAGGTTTACACGTCTTGCCAATTGTTTGGAGGATTCCACATCGAGATGTTCTTGGTACATTATGTATGCCAGCCTGCTCAAATACCTCTTTACTTAAGGACAATGGATGCTTTGCAGTTTGCGCTTGATTACAGATATCTGCCGCCTTGTCACTTTTCTTATAGCTCCTTTATCACTTCGCTGCCTCAGTTTGGTACCCTCCGCTACAAACTTGTTTACAGTTCGATAAGCTCTGCCAAACTGCTTCGCAATTTCAATAGATTTTATATTTTCAGCGAGTAACTTGACTATTTTTTTCTCAGTTAGTGTTAAATCCTTCTTCTTATCCATTTTCACCATTTAGATCAGTAAATAGAATACTTGCTTAATAATTCGGAACACAATATTTACATATTTTTCAATAAAATGAGATAATTATTTTAATTATCAAAATATTTTATCGAAATGAATACCATCAATGCTGCTATATATAGTGATTATTTGCTACAAATTTCATTGAAATCGGGGAAAAACTTTTGAAAACATTGGAGAAAATGTAATCTGCTTAATACGTGCGAACGCAGTATATATTATATATATATATATATATATATATATATATATATATATATATATACAGGGTGGGCCGTAAGTTTCCATACATAGGAAAAATAAACATTTTTTTATGGACAACCATTTTTATTTATATAATATGCTCTACATGGTTGCCATTGTTTTGAAAACACATTTCAATACGTGTTCCCCACTGTTGATGAACACGCATTAGCACAGTTGACGTTATGCTTGTAATGGCGTTGGTGATACGTTCCTTTAGATGATTTATGTCTCGTATCTTTTCCTGATACACCATGGCCTTCAAGTGCCCCCAAAGATAGAAATCAAGGGGGTGAGATCTGGGGATCTGGGAGGCCACTCCACAGGACCACGCCGACCAATCCAAGCATCCGGAAACTGCTGATCCAAATACCGACGCACGTGAAGACCATAATGAGGTGGAGCTCCATCTTGCTGGAAGTAAACTGGGAAGTTACCTTCCTCGTTTAGCAGGGATGGGAAAATCTCTTCTTGCAACATGTTAAGATACCTTTCGGCATTAAGATTTCCACTGACAAAAATTGGTCCAATAATTCTGTCACCCCATATCCCGGCCCACACCATCACTTTACCGGCACCTTGCATCTTCGTCGGACTCAGCCAGTTAGGGTTAGCATTACTCCAATAACGTATGTTTTGCCGATTAACCTCTCCATTGACGTAAAAATTTGCTTCATCAGTAAACAAGATCTTAGTTGAAAAGTTTGCATCCTCGTTCACTTTGGTTAATGCCCATTCACAGAATTCCATCCGTCTATCCGGGTCGTCTTCACTCAAATGCTGTGCCATATGCAATTTGTATGGATGCCATTTGTTTGCTTTCAAAATGCGCCTGATACTCGATCTGCTGACACCACTTTCTGCAGACAACCGTCGTGTACTTTTTCTGGGACTCCGTGTAAGCGCTGTAAGTATCGTAGCTGTTGTGTCTTCATCGGTGGCTGTACGTCTTGGACCACTTCGCGGTTGATCTGCAACATTTCCAGTTTTCTGAAACTTGTTAATAAGTTTTGCCACAGTGTCGTGTGTGATGTTCGTTCCATGTTGTCTGTTAAAGTTCATTGCAACCATGCGACTGCTTCCCGACCCAGCCATCAGTATGATTTCAATTCGTTGCTCTTTCGTCAAACGCATATTCTTAGGGTATCTGAAACATAAAAACAAACGTTTAATTTTTCCTATGTATGGAAACTTACGGCCCACCCTGTATATATATATATATATATATATACATATATATATACACACACATATATATATATATATATATATATATATATATATATATATATATATATATATATATATATTACGTATATATATACGTGTGTATATATATATATATATATATATATATATATATTTTAGGTGTATATATATATGTGTGTGTGTGTGTATATATATATATATACACACATGTGTGTGTGTGTGTGTGTATTATTTCAAACTGCTATGAAGAAGCAGAAGTATCGCCACTCTACTCCTTGCAGCAGTCAAATGACTTGTGCCCTATGCCAGACAAGTGCTCATAGACAAGCAGCTAATAACATAAGTATGGGCTGACTTTAAAGAGAGATGTGGATATTTATATTGCAAGAATTGGAAGAATTAAATAGTTGATAGGTGCACAATTCGAAAAAGATTACAGAAAACATGGGGAGTTCTTTTCCACTTGTTGCATCTCAAAGCGGATGCGTCACAGATGTTATAAAATTTAGATGTAGAATTCAGCCTACATAAAATTTTAATGAATTCGATATCACAACATTTGTGGACAGAATACGAGTGCTGTCATGAGGACATTTTTAAGAAAATCAAAAGGCTAAAGAAAAATAGAAAGGTCATATGAGGGGTCCCGCATCTTAAGGTACCTAAGCGCCAAAATTTAAATTCGACAGAAATCGCCTCCAAAGTTCAGCAATATTTTGAAATAGTATCTGTTATTAATTCAGCTAGAACGTTCATTTTAGGCTAAATTTGAGTTCTAAGTATGCTAATGAAGATGTTGATGAGTTTTTGGAATAAATTTTCATATTTTATATTTTATATATATATATTTTTTTAATTTTTGTTTTCTTATTATGCCGAACTCTGGGTGCGATTTCTGGCACATAATGATTTCATTGATTTTTCATCACTAGCACTAGCACGGTGAGACATTGCTGCACACGTTGATAATAGTTAGAAGCCGGGTGAATAGAATAATCCACGCAATATTCAGCAATATGAGCACGAACAGAGGACGTTCGCTAACAGCAACGCGAGTCGTAAGGTACTGGCGGGATGTTTGTATCGTGTCCCTCTCGGCGCGTGGAGCGGGTGGCCAATCAGAAAGCAGAGCGGCGTGGCTGCCATGTTTTCATTGGCTCGCGCTCCTCCTGCTGTTCCCGCCACCCAGAGACCGAGCGTCCTAACCCCACCCTCCATCACCACCCACCAGTTGAACGGGATATTGGGGCCTTAAGACGCGCATCACATCTGGGCGGCAGAGCCCAGCTGGCGATAGAGGTGAAAAAAGTAGTTCGCTTCATAAGGTTTTCAACCATACTTCTAGTGTCGTAAGGTCATTATAACCCAAACCACGCGATAGAGGAAGGGTGAAAATAGTGATATCCTTCAAAAACACGTTTTCGCCTGTGGTAGCGCTTAGGTACCTTAAGACGCGCGACCCCTCATATCTCCATTAGTTGTTGACAGCAACAACGATAGATCAGTCAGCGCAGTAAGCTCTCTAACAGAGTCAATGCAGCTGTTCGCGAAATATTCCTGAGAGGCTTTAAGAAGTCAATAAGGAGAACAATAGCTGAGTTAAGTATTCCCTACCTTTCTGTGCATAAAATCATAAACAAAGTTTTAAAATTCAGGTCCTACAACTGTTTACGCTCCAAGAGTTACACCTGTGAAGAATTTATCGAAAGGATTAAAAGTGATAACCACTTGTTTGTAAATCTCATTTTAACCAACTTTCCATACGTGTGATAGATTAAACCTAACCTAATTGCAAGATCTGGTGTGTTTTGCCACGCGATCGCACTTACGGGCTTTCTTTCGGAGACAACTGTTGAGGGAGAATTTTATCTCCAAATGTTTAGAGTTCTTCATTCTTTTTGTACGACAAATTCAAAGTTTTTTGCAACGTGCAGCGTTTCAGCAGGACCGTGCACTGCCTCATTTTGTTCGGACAGTACACATACGTGTTTCTAGACGAAGCATTCCCAGGACGGCCGAGAAGGACCTACAAGATGGCCAGCTCGTTCTTCGACTTATCTTCTTTAGATTTTATCTTTGTAGATATGTAAAGACAACATTTATGAAAATGATGGAAGGTATGTGGAGATTTATTAAACAACAGATATAAAATTTTAAACATTACTGAATAAAATGCCTTTTAAATTTTGTGAATGTATTAATTCATTAAATAGTTATTGCAATTTCGTTTTGCACGACTCATTTAAATACACCTCATATATATATATATATATATGTTAAACACAGACCGTGCATGGAACAAGGAACTCTTCTGGGAAATTACATCCACTATAGTTCGAATAAGTAATGATACATGACAAATACTATAGTTTTTTCTTTTTCATGATGCAAAGCCCAACGTGAGCACCGGGTTACTCGCAAAGAGGCCCCAAAATATAGCTTCCCTCACCAGCTATCTACAAAGCAGATAGGATCCAGCTTTGGGACAGGATCTAGGGTTTACAGTTTACACCTAGGCTACTACATTCAGGACCTCAATATACGCAAGAAACTCGTTGCATTCACGTCGGATTGAATACATCAAAAAAAAAGGGTAACTATTTTCTTTTTAGCCAAAAAACAAAACTTAAACCTCAACCGGGACATTGAGCGTCCACTTTTCAAAGCACATAACACGTCCGTTTAATATATACAAACTCAGAATGGTCCCGTGAGAAACATATGTCAAACACAGACCGTGCATGGAACAAAGAACTCTTCTGAGAAATTACATCCACTATAGTTCGAATAAGTAATGATAAATGACAAATACTATAGTTTTTCTTTTTCATGATGGAAAGCCCAACGTGGGCACCGGGTCACCTAGTAGGCTAGGTGTAAGATGTAAACCCTAGATCCTGTCCCAAAGCTGGATCCTATCTGCTTTGCAGATAGTTGGTGAGGGAAGCTATATTTTGGGGCCTCTTTGCGAGTAACCCGGTGCCCACGTTGGGCTTTGCATCATGAAAAATAAAAAAACTATAGTATTTGTCATTTATCATTACTTATTCGAACTATAGTGGATGTAATTTCCTAGAAGAGTTACTTGTTCCATGCACGGTCTGTGTTTAACATATAAGTTTCTCAGGGGACCATTCTGAGTTTGTATATATATATATATATATATATATGTATAGAAACGACGTAAGTATAGAGGAGTGTTCTGCACACGAGGAAGAGAAATAACAAACAAATGAAAAATAAGGCACCCGCCCGGGAATCGAACCCAGGATCTTCCGATTGCCGGTCAGACGTGCTAACCACTACACTACGGAGCCACGATAGTCAGAAGTTGTAATTCTCCTAGATAGGGCAGAAACCAATGCCTTGAGAGGGCACCCTCGCAAATCGTGAATATGTACATTTAACTGCAATGACCGCGCAGTATATTAACGTATAGAAACGACGTAAGTATAGAGGAGTGTTCTGCACACGAGGAAGAGAAATAACAAACAAATGAAAAATAAGGCACCCGCCCGGGAATCGAACCCAGGATATTCCGATTGCCGGTCAGACGTGCTAACCACTACACTACGGAGCCACGATAGTCAGAAGTTGTAATTCTCCTACATAGGGCAGAAACCAATGCCTTGAGAGGGCACCCTCGCAAATCGTGAATATGTACATTTAACTGCAATGACCGCGCAGTATATTAACGTATAGAAACGACGTAAGTATAGAGGAGTGTTCTGCACACGAGGAAGAGAAATAACAAACAAATGAAAAATAAGGCACCCGCCCGGGAATCGAACCCAGGATCTTCCGATTGCCGGTCAGACGTGCTAACCACTACACTACGGAGCCACCAGGGGCGGGTGCCTTATTTTTCATTTGTTTGTTATTTCTCTTCCTCGTGTGCAGAACACTCCTCTATACTTACGTCGTTTCTATACGTTAATATACTGCGCGGTCATTGCAGTTAAATGTACATATTCACGATTTGCGAGGGTGCCCTCTCAAGGCATTGGTTTCTGCCCTATGTAGAAGAATTACGTCTGACCGGCAATCGGAAGATCCTGGGTTCGATTCCCTGGCGGGTGCCTTATTTTTCATATGTTTGTTATTTCTCTTCCTCGTGTGCAGAACACTCCTCTATACTTACGTCGTTTCTATACGTTAATATACTGCGCAGTCATTGCAGTTATTTATATATATATATATATATATATTATATATATATATATATATATATATATAATTTGCGTGTGGGTATGTACTCACTTACACTTACTTTACATATGGAGGAAAAATAATGAAGGAATAAAAAAATACATAAAAAAGATGACACAAACTATAAGAGGAAAGGCTAGGAAAATTGCTAAATTACTTTTTATATTGAAAAGGAAGGTGTGAAAGAGAATAACATCTTAATGGGTAGAAATAGATGAGATGAGGCAGACTGAAAATATCAAATGAAAATACGAAATGATGTTACGAGAGAAGATTGGAAACAAACAGAATTACATATATACTGTGTATATATACTATATACGGAAAGAGAAAGAGAGGGTTCCGTCTCCTCAAAGAAGAAAAGGAATTTTATAATAATAATAATAATAATAATAATAATGATGATAATAATAATAAGAAGACGAAGAAGAAGATGGAAAAGAAGAAGAATATGGGAAGAAAAGAAGAATGAAAAATCTTACCTCAATGAAAAGTTGCCTTGAAAAGTTCACATTTTCATATCATCCCTGTTGTGAATGGGAAACACAGGTATCTGTATCGTTTGAAATAAATATTAAAAAATTAAGAAGTAGAACATTTCTTGGCGTCATAAGAATAGAAATTTGTGTGTATATATATATATATATATATATATATATATATATATATATATATATATATATATATATATATATATAATTATAATTTGCAAACCCATAAGGAAAGAGAAAAATTATTCCAAGGCTTGTCGTGTATTCAGAAGTGCACCTCGTCAGAGAATGAAGGGAGAAGGCGAGATGACAAAAATATATGCATATGTACAATGGGACAGAGAAATAAAAAGATTAGCACATGATTAACAAGACTTGACTGAAGGCAAAAGCCATTTTCACAGGATATTGTCAATTTTAGACATTCTCACACTGTTATTGAAATTATTTTTAAAATGGATGAACACACATTCTAAAATATTTTTTTCAATTATATCTCTCTTTTTAACGAGCGCTAGTAGTATGGGCGCAAAAGGAGAGAGTGCAATGCAATTGCAAATGTTAATCAATGTTGCAAAGGAACCGTTGCATAAGTTATGCAACAAAGGGTGGGGGAATGTTGCAAGATGTTATGCAACAAATGGGGAGATGGGAATGTTGCAAGATGTTATGCAACAAAGGGGGAGAGGGGAATGTTGCAAGAGCAACAAGGGGTTATACAACTTGGAGGCGGAGTTATCCCCAAAGAGAAACAGAGAGGAGGTGAGAGAGGAGGAGAGGTGTTCGCCTGGCAGGAGCCAAGCGCATATTAAGACTTCAGCCGAGCTGCTGTTGTCTTAATATGTTCCTAATCAGCCAGTTGGCTTATCTGGCTGAGATTGCCAGATTGCGCTATTTATTTAATTAAAGCATATATTCTGGCTTAATCAGCCACTTGGCTTAGAAGGCCGAGTTGCGAGTATGCGCTATGTATTTAATTAAAGCATATATTCTGGCTTAATCCGCAAGTTGGCTTAGAAGGCTGAGTTGCCAGTTTGCACTATTTATTTAATTGAAGCTTATATTCTAACTTAATCCGCCAGTTAGCTAAGAAGGCGTAAATGGCCTGTTCAGGTGTACAGGTTGATTTGCCAGGTAGCGCTATTTATTTAATTAATGCATATATTCTTTACAGTTGGTTTAGAAATCCGATTTAGAAGCCAGCCAATTGATATAATTAAATGCCGTGTACAACCAAAAGGATTAAATAAAAGACCATTACATCAATCTGTTTATTTAGACGAATTAATGGAATCAGAAATATATAGAAAATAAATATACAATGGAATATATATGGTCAAAAATAATAATAGCATAAGAAATACAAACGATGATTATATAATAAATATACAATGGAATATATATGATAAGAAAATAATAGCATAAGAAATACGAACGAGAAATATATAATAAAAAATATACAAAATGTTGTATTATAACTATCAATATATTAGTACAGGAAAAAAAATATATATATATATATATATATATATACAGTTATATTAAATAATTAAATATATTGAAAATAATAATACACGAAACGTATAATCAACTGCATATTAGTACAGAATATATATATATATATATATATATATATATATATATACAGTTACATAAATAAATATACATCAAAATACTTTATGTTCTACGGGTTATATTAAATAATTAAAGATATTGAAAATAATAATAATATACGAAACGTATAATCAATTGTATATTATTAAAGGAAATATATATATATATATATATATGCAGGGTGTCCCGTAAGTCTGGACCCATAGGGAAAAATAATAAAATTACAAAATAGTCCAAAAATTTATTACATAATCTGTTCAAATTGTCCGCCGTTGTGTCGCACACATAGTTGAAGACGCAATCTCCACTGCGACAGCACTTTCTGAATCACAGTCGCAGAAATTTCTTGACACGCCTCCACAATGCGTGCTTTAAGGTGGAAAATGTTCTGAAGTTTGACCTCGTACACTTTGGCTTTCAAGTGGCCCCACAAATAAAAATCATAATAAAAAATAATGAAAAAATAATAATAATAAAATAATAATAACAGAATAAAAAAATATATTATAAATCCCTATGGGTCCAGACTTACGGGACACCCTGTATATATATATATATATATTATATATATATATATATATATACATACACACACAATTAAATAAATGTACATCAAAATACTCTGTTTTACGGCAGAAAACGCTAAACTCACACGTAATCGAGTCTACATTCACATCGTTATTATTTCTACTACATGGTTAAACCGTCCAAGCAACACTTCACCGTTTAAGTATACGGATGCCTATAATCGTTCGATACTATTTTTGTGCCCACTTTACATTCGGTTGGCAAGTTATCTTTAAACACGGCTAGAATACAATCAAAAGCACGCACAAAGAGGTCATCGTTAACTACATCGTCATTAAATACAAGTTTATAAACACGCCTTTCCAATCGAGGGTTTTTTCTTACCGGTCCCGAGCTTTTCAATCGTGAACTCTTCTTCACTCTGCATAGCGGCAATTGAAATAATCTTCCAAGTCGTAACGACAGCTATTCATTATATAGAGGGACAGCTCTTCAGCGTGAACAGTGTAGGAAAGCTCTGCCCTGTACCGTTCAAGTGATTTATACCAAAGTTCAGGATATTTCGAAGAATCTAAACCTTTTAAATATGTATCCAGCGCTCTAGACCATTCTCGCTTGTTCATTCCTACATTCCATAAATCCGTCGAGCAGAGCTGTTTATGCGTATTCAAGAACCGTGTCAAAATAAATCATATCCGTAACATGAGCGCCTAATATAGGCTTCAGCTTTCGGAATCCGACGATATCAAACATTCTGTCGAGGATGAAGCGGTTTCTCGTCGGGAGAAGAACGTTATTATCAGATTCATTCTTCCACATCAGTCGTATATCAAAGCATGGCTGTTCGTTATTTATACACAACGTAAAAACAACGGCATATGAGGGGGCGTCACTAATCTGCTCTCTTCTTGTACTTACACCTGCAGGTATTTTATAACGGTCCTCTCCCCACTTCTCAACTATCACGAAGATTCTATTCATCTCCTCAACACTTAAATAAATAACATTACGTTTGCTTGCTTGCCTGCAAATCGTTTCAAGTGCATAGTTAATGGTGCCGGTTTCACCTGAACACGCGCAATGATTTCGTCACGGAGACATAGTACAAGGCGTTGAGAATGCTTCTCAAAGGAAGTTCCATCTTATTCGCACGTCCAATCGGTTCAAGCTCTGAGATGACTATGAGCCACAGGTGGACGGATCTGGTAGACGGGGGAGTGAGTCACGCTGATGAAACGTGTACAGGCTTGTTCGAACACTTGTGCCCTTGGAGAAACAGAATTTTCCACGACATGAAGCAATACCGGTTTTAATGTTTTATCACTCACAAGACGTTCATTTCCACAAACTAAACATCACAATCAGGTGCATATTTGAGAGAAACATATGCCCATATTTATCCTTTTTGTTTAACAAGCGATACTCGTCTCTAAAGTCTGTTAAAAACTCACACAGCCCATTAGCCACAAATTCACTACAAACCTCATGACATATATTAATATAGTGGCAAAAGTACTTAATATTCTCCATGATGACAAGATTTACATTCTCAACCGTAGGGTACGAGTAGTCGGTATGATGTAACATGACATAATATCGCTTGTCATACCACTCATCAACAAGACTCACTATCCATAACCGTTGCTTATCTTCTGAACGTGTTGCTTCTTCTACTTCGCGGTATATGTGAGCTTTTATAAAGGTTAGGTCTACAACATACTTCAATACATCGTTTGTACTACGAAATCCTACAATGCCCTCGACAGAATACTCTTAGAGTATTTGAACATCTTGGTCCTTCGCACGGCCCAATTTAGCCTTCAAAGTATTAAAGGAGGGGGGAATAGGGAGTTTTTCAGTATCCACCACATCTTGGCACTTTGCCAATGTTTTTAGTTGATTTTTAAATCCGGGAATAGGAAAATGCTCCCGTGAATTTCTCGGGAAAATTAAATTTTCTTAATTAGCTCTCTATAGTAATTATAAAAATAAGATTCCATGAGTATAAAAGTGTTGCCTGCTAGTGCGACCGGTAGATAGTATCTAGTGATCGCTGGCAACTTTATTAAGTACTAGCGATCGCTGGCAACTCATCTGGTGTTATTTTCCATCGTCTCTTCCGTACCGTTGCCTTTCTTTAGTTACCAGCTGCTATTGATAATGTGAGGTGCCTGTGTCTCTCTTTACGATTTTATCTTTCTATTAGATTTTGAAATTTGAACCCCTCACTCTCTGATCCAAAATCATTTGTTTGGCAATACTTCGTAAAGAACACAAATGAAGAGAGTGCAAAATGCAAAAAATGTGACGCCACATTATTATGCCGAGGCTGGTCCACAAGTGGGTTAATTCGACATTTACAGAAGAGGCACTCTATTGATAAATCAACTGCGTCATCGGACTCAGCACAAGCAGGAAGTAAAATTTGTAAGCGCAAATTAGTCGAGGACTGTGAAGCAAGCACTTCTACTGGTAAGCGAAAACAAACTTTACTTACATATTTTGCCAAGAAGAAAGAAACTCTGGAAGAAATTGTTAGCAAACTTGTTGCAGTTGATGGATTCGCTGTGACTGCAATTACAAAGAGTAACTTCATTAGACAGGCAATACGAGACAAAGGTTATTCGCTTCCCGCAAACCCCAGTGCTGTTATGAATATTGTATATAGATAATACGATATAATTAAGGCCCAAGTTAAAAGTGAAATTTTGGCCAGACTGGAAGAAGGATTTAGGTTTAGCCTATCTCTTGATGAGTATTCATCACTGAAAAACAGAAGATACCTCAATGTAAATGTTCATGTGAATGAAGGTAAATTCTGGAATTTAGGAATGATAAGGATCATTGGATCTTTTTCTGCAGAAGCTGCTGTTAAAGCAGTAGAGGCCAAACTAGAAAAATTTGAGCTGAATGTTCAGAAACACATTGTTGCATGCGTCGCAGATGGCGCTAGTGTGATGGTGAAATTTGGAAAATTAGTGAATTGCGAGCATCACTTATGCTATGCACATGGCATACATCTTGCTGTATGTGATGTTCTGTATAAGAAAAAAGTGATTCAGGTAGAAACATTAGCGCAGAAAACGAGTCGGATGAAGAAGAGCTCAGTGAAGATATCAACACAGCAGTAGAAATTGAAGTTAACCACAAGTAATGAAATAAATGAAATTGCCAATGTAAATGAAGAAGGAAGCATTAAAACAGTTACAAATATCAATGAAACTATCAAAAAGGTGAGAATGATTGTGAGATTATTCAGAAAGTCACCTCTAAAGAATGAAATTTTGCAAAATTACGTGAAAGCAGAGCATGGTAGTGAAAAGATGATAATTTTAGATTAAAAAACTCGCTGGAACAGTTTATTGGCAATGCTTGAGCGTTTTTTGGGAATAAGATCTGCAGTTTCTAAAGCGTTCATTGATATTAAGCATGAGCAACCTTTAACAAATGAAGAATTTGATGCCCTTCATGAAATTGCGTCGAGCCTGCATCCAGTAAAAATTGGCACAGAAAAATTGTGCAGCCGTGATGCAACCTTGTTAACTGCCGAGGGAGTATTTGCTTTTATAATGGATGAGTTATGTCAACAAAAGTCAAGATTTGCCCAGAATTTTAAAAACTCTATAACACAGAGGATTAGCGAGAGAAGAAACACTACTTTGGTTGGACTCATCCAGTACTTAAACACTGGTAAGAAATATGAAAAACATTATGTAGCTACTCCTGGTTTACCCCCTTTGCCAAACAAAGGATCTTTATTGGAATCGGCAAAGAAAACATTGATAAGGCTTTTCAAGGAAGACGAATCATCATCTAGCTGTTCACAATCAGAAGATGAAGGAAGTCAAGAAATTGAGCAGCCTATGACATTGTCAGACAAATTAGAAGCAGCAATACTATCAAAGACTTAAACCTAGGCAATCTCAGCATTCTTCCACTTTTTCAGGTCAGGCTCAGAGCATGGGCAAAGTTTTGAAGCAAGAGCTGCAGTTGTTTGAGACAACAGGTAACAGAGCATCAACCATCACCCATTTGTGTGATGCGCTAAAAACCATTCCTCCGACCTCTGTCGAATCCGAGATAGCATTTTCTGCAACTGGTTTGTTTATTACTAAGTTGAGAACTCGGTTTAGCGATAAAAGTATCGATTGCTTGTGTTTCCTAAGAAGCTATTACAAAAATGTTTAACTTTTTTTTTTTATATATATAGTCTTTATTTTTTATGTTGGTATACTATAAGGGCATCAAATTTTAAAAGGAATATTTTTTTGCAGATGTACTGAATTATAAATAAAGGAATTTACTCTTTTAGTTATTATTTATTTCCTGCAAATAATTAATGCGTTCAATAAGTAGTAAAAGCCCCCAATCTAAGACTGATTGGTAAACTCATTTCAAATATAAGTAATAAAGTATAAGTTCAAGCATAAAATAACCGTTTTCTTAAATTTATAATTACTTCCCGGGATCCCGGGAATATACTCCAATTTCCCGGGAACTTCCGGGAAATCTCGGGATGAAAAATTCCGGAAATTCGAGAAACCCTACACTAGATCCTTCAACGAGTCAAAGTTAACGACTCGACGGTTCGCATGGTTAAGCGTGATACCTTTAGCCTTCACGATATACTTCATATCATCCCCCACCCTCACCCGTACCCCATAGGTTTTTGGCCCTGTTGCCACAAACGAGTCTGCGTATGCACCATCACCATACTCATCCTTGATCTCGTTAGTAAGCTCTCCGAGGAACTCCCCAATAGCGGGCATGTATTCACCTTCCCTCGCTGTGAATATCTCGCTATCTATGTCAGCGTACAGCACGCAACCTCCGTCCAAGAGAGTGCAATAGGCCCCAAAGTTTGATGCGGGCGTAGGCCGTGGTGAAACTGGCTACAGGTATGTTTGTAACCCGTGAGGTATCTGTGGCCAGTTTGGTGATATTGTACTTTATTATGCAAGTATTACCTGCATTCACGATTTCCATAACCTCTTTATCGGGAGCGTTGGCATAATCCCAACTTCACTATAACTTTGTACCAAATGGACGTTCCCTTTCCCGGTATTCTGTGCAAATTTCCCCAAAGACTGTTTAGGCACAACTTTGCACTGAAACGCTTGCCAGGATTCTTGACAATTTGGGATCGGTCAAGCTGTATACCTTCATGAGCAGGGTAACGCTGAACATAAGCCGTTTTTTCATCTTCGGTATCAACCCCTCGCGAATATCCTGATGCTTCGACCTTATCCTTCAAAAAAGCGTTTATATATGGTGTGAAAAGGTTGGGTAGCTTCTGAAACCTCCACACCTCATGTATCTTCAATATTGTATCCCATGGCGAACGGCTAGGGTCAGCTCAGGGCTTGTATATACACCTGTGATCTTACGCTGGTGGGTTGTAAGGTCACAATCACCGTTGTTCTCTTCTGCGCACTTCACGCACAGGGGAAACATGAGCTTGTGATCTATAACGACGGGTAAGATCAGCATTCATAAATCGCGAGGGGGGAGCACGTCTACGAAAGATAGTCCAAAGTAGCGCTCATTCAAGTTAGCTGAAAACTCCTCGATGGTTGGTATGGTGCGGCCCACCAGTTTTGCAGGTTCACCTACGTGGTACGGATTGTTTTTCATCACGTTGGGGTATAAAGAGCAGAAGTCGTATTAGTGGAGTTTCACGCCCTCCGTAGGCGGAAAGTATGGCTTGAATGGGTTTGTGCGCCCTCCAAACAAGCTGTCACCGCATTTGAGGGGGTCCAACACCAGTGAACGTTTGATGGCCCTTATTTCTTCACGGTACTGGGCATCTGTTTCCATCCGTGCATCATACTCATGCTCCCACACGATTTTGTGAGTGAACTTGGAACTACTATAAGTTGATCACGGTTACGGGTCCATGCGAGGCTCTCGGCGGGGGATCTTCCATAAAGGTCCCCTGTGACGGCACATTCAGCGCGAGGGCATCCATGCCACCAGCAGCCGTTAAAAGAATACACAGTCTTCTCACCAGTGGCTGGATCCTCACTTAGGCTGTCAACCCAAAAAACACGACCATTGACCTTAACGGGTAATTCACCCGTGTTGCGGGCATGTTTTTTGTATACCCCGGTCTGCTGCTGTAGGTGTATGAGCCAGTAAATAGCCTTGTGCCCATAACTGCGGAGGTTGTTTCTGTGAATGATTACTAAGGTGTCTTTAGGCATGAAGTTATTCTTGAACACTGTGAAACATAATGATGCGATCGTGGTCGCGACCTGCAGCTGATCGCATTTGAAACGGGTTATGTACATCCTTCTAAAGGCTTGAAAGCATACTCTAACTACACGTACGCCATTCACGCAATAACGTTCACATTCATCGGCTATATTGTATGGATTAGCTTCATTAAAACTGTTGTAGTAGCGGTCAAAATCTGCACGCTCACTATCACTCGTGTTGGTGAAGTTAAAGTAATGTTTGGGTGGAGGTAGCCCTACGTAATTCAACGTTTCGTTAGTGAGAAATGTGTAAGGGAAATACCCTTTTGAAACTTCAGCTGCTACGCCCATGACCTTGGGCAGCTTTGCTAATTTACAAGGTGTGAACAGCAGGGTGTCTTTAAACTGTACATTACCTCTTATCTGCATCTGTATTAGTTTGTTGCCTCTTTTTCAAGGGATCATCTGTAAATATCGCAGAAGACTCGTGCTCAAGCAGCTTCTTATAAAGGAACAGTGTGTCAAATTTCGCCCGGTTATGGGCAAGAATATACACAGTCATTTTTTTTAATTTGTCCGCTAATTTGACAAATAGGATACAAAGAGTTTCACATGGCTGTCGTGTGCATTCGTTTTAAAAACGTTTGTCCGTTTTCCACATTTGTGGCACTCATCACACTCGAACTCCATGCACTCATCACAGATAGTCTCACTTACGAGTAAATGTGGAATGACCTCTTTGGTTTCAGCGTTCGTGTAAGTTTCTATATCGCAGTACACGGTTATACAAGGACTATTTTTAGGTTTAGCATTTTTCATATAACATACATGCTTCACTCCATCCGCCTTATATTTTTCATGACATGTAGAACAGTGAATTTCATCGCATTTATGTTTGAAATTCCCCCAATTATCCATCATGTGAAACATACCGCACTTACAAATCCTCATTTTCCTGCAAGTGCCATTTGATTTATGGAGTTCAAAGCATTTATTATTGAAAAATGTGCGTCTACACACATTACATTCCCTCTTCTCGGGTTCAACTACCTGACTTTCACATTTGGGGCTTTTACACTACTCACATACCATGTAGCAATCCTAACAATGTTTCACGATATCATCAGCAAACTCGAGACAACCCTTACACAAATCATGATGCCTTCCATATTTTCGACTTTTATCATAACTGGCGTAGAGAACCCTTATGTTACGGATTGGGGGATACGATGTTCCTGACAATCCTAAAATAAGTAGAGGTCTAATAAGTAGAGGTCTTGTACGATCTCTCACGCTGCTCTTAAAAACATACACAGTCCTACGACGATCATCCATTCCAAATACACGTGCATTCATTTCCTGCTCGGCCCTTTTCAGTTCTTCAGGACCCATATTTTGCTGCTGATTTAATTCTAAGACCTGTTTCTGGATAATATTGATGTGCTGATTTAAAAAATCACCTTAGATTTTGTCCACACATCAGGTTTTCGTGCAATGCAATATGCCTATTTTGGGTGATCCATGAAGGGCGCTTATCAAAATTGATGAGTTTTGAGACTTAACAGCTGTTTTGCTGTTAAAATTTTATCTGTGGAATACGCAAATCTGTGCATTAAATCTAAAGGTCATGTACAACATATTAAAATCTTGGGTATCTGTGATTTCCCCAGGTGTGAGCGTGACGTCATGATCTGAGAGAGATTTCCCATTGGCGGAGTGAGAGCAGCCGGTTCCGCTAGTGACGTCAGTCTGTCCTGGTTGGATACAGCTGCAAAGTGTGTGACGTCATCGCCTGCTCGCCACATGATTGGGAGCGGCACAGAGTTACATGTGGGCAGCATTCAGTGATCCAATACTGCGGCAGTTATTTGCGATCAGTGGTGAGTGAAGGGTGCGTTGCAGCTCATCATCATCATCATGTCTACTGTTCGAAGAAAGTGTTCAAACAGCCCAGATGTTTTCTGCTACATTTGTGGATGCTTTACGTTACTAAAGCAGGGGATGAACATTACTGATTTCGTAAAAAAGGCATACCTGGCCTATTTTAAAGTTAAACTTGGAGATCAGGATAAGTCGTGGGCTCCTCACACTGTTTGCAAAACTTGTGTGGAACATTTACGACAATGGACAAATGGAAACAGAAAAGGTTTGAAGTTTGGCATTCCTATGGTATGGCGAGAGCCCAAAAATCATTCAGATGATTGCTACTTTTGCCTTGTAAAGACTTCTGGCTTCAACGCAAAGAATAAACACCATCTAAAGTATCTTAACCTAGATTCAGCAATCAGACCAGTTTCTCACTCAGAGGAAATTCCTGTTCCAATTTTCATGGACCTTCCAACACTCACCGAAGATGATGAAGATATGGAATTACCTGATGAGATCGAACGTAATATCACTGATGATGATTTTGAACAGCCTTCTTCATCAACGACACCTCAGCGATTTAATCAATTTGAGTTGAATGATTTAATTCGTGATCTCAGCCTTTCAAAAGAGTCATCAGAATTATTAGCTTCAAGATTGCACGAGAAAAATCTACTTCATCCTGGGACAAAAATAACATCTTATCGCAATAGGGAAAGATAATTGTTGCAATATTTTGGTGCAGAGAAGGATTTGGTTTACTGCCATAATGTAGAAGGACTTTTGAATGCAATGGGTGTAACCCACTATAGCCCCAATGAGTGGAGATTGTTTATAGACAGTTCAAAAAGAAGTTTAAAGTGTGTCTTGCTTCACAATGGGAATGAATATGGCGCGATTCCTATTGGTCATTCAGTGTATCTAAAAGAAGAATATGAAAACATAAAAATGCTGGAGATGCTAAAATATGATGTTCATAAATGGGTGATTTGTGTTGACCTGAAAATGGTCAACTTTCTTCTTGGCCAACAAAGTGGCTACACAAAGTATCCATGTTTCTTGTGCTTATGGGATAGTCGCGCCAAAGCTGAACATTGGGTAAAGGAAAAGTGGCCACTAAGGCAAAATTTAAATGTAGGAGATACAAATATTGTAAACGAGCCATTGGTGGATCGAGAAAAAGATCATTTTCCACCACTCCACATCAAACTTGGGCTAATGAAGCAGTTTGTAAAAGCTTTGAATAAAGAAGGTGATTGCTTTAATTACATATGTGCAGCCTTTCCAGGTCTTAGTGATGAGAAGCTTAAAGCTGGTATATTCGATGGTCCCCAGATAAGAAAACTGATGAAAGATCCGCAGTTCAGTAACTCAATGACCGAAACGGAGGCAAGAGCTTGGGATGCTATTGTGGCAGTAGTTAAGAACTTCCTCGGAAACAAAAAGTCTGAAAATTATAAAGATCTTGTAAAGGATTTACTTGTAAACTTTCAGCAGTTGGGTTGCAACATGAGCATTAAAGTTCACTATCTCAACAGTCATCTGAATAAATTTCCAGAAAATCTTAGTGATGTTAGTAAAGAGCAAGGTGAAAGGTTCCACCAAGATATCAAAGGGATGGAAGAACGATACCAAGGAAGATGGGATACCCATATGATGGCTGACTACTGCTGGAGCCTGCAAAGAGATTGTCTTGACATCTCTCATTCTAGGAAGTCCTATAAGAGAAAATTTATCAGCACTGAAAAGGAAGAAAACAAGAAAAAGGCAATGTTAAGAAAACTGGTCCCGCGCTTGCTTTAATATGGATCCATTTTTTGCTTATTTAAACACTTTTAATCACTTTGTGTCAATATTACCATTGTATATTAAAGTTCACTCCCTGCACAATTGTTTACTTTTCCATGCTGATTCTGAGTATGTAAAAACTTATTTTTGGAAAAGAAAAAAAATTGGGCATAACCCTGCCAAAATGCGATATCTCCAAAATATCCATATTTGATTGCTCGAAAACCTGACGTGATAGGCAAAAACTAAGGTGATTTTTTAAATCAGCACACCAAAGTTACCTAAAAACAGGTGTTAGAATTAAATCAGCAAAATTGGTGTTGGGCAGTGTATTGCTATAAAACCACAACCACGTTCGACGTTTAAATGTTTTCTGTAAATAACCGGAGAATTGAAATTAAGAGTATAAGGTGTGGCACTATGACTCGCAACCCGGAATACCCTGTCAATATCTACCATGAAGTTGTCCTATTGAAGGATGTACCACTTTGAGAGGCTTGCATTATACGCCCCATGATATATTCTATATCTACAGCCGCCAAACGTCTGAACGGTATTCCCACCCAAAATTCGTCCCCCTCATCTGACTCGAACCTGAAGGATAACCTCGTCCGGACTTCACGTTTATCGCGGTTCTGAAGGGCAAACTCCACAATACGTTCAACTACGTGCTGCAGTCCATTGGTATACAGGGATCCAGGGTCAACCCTGACCACTTACCGATTTCTAGTCAGGGTAGGGGTGGGTAGCGGTGTGCACCAACTCGAATGTTATACCATCCTCCACAGTATGAGAAGCTGTTGTGGAGGAAGTAACCGGAACTGAACAATGGGGCATATTTGAGGAAGGTACTATTGTGGGGGTTGTGTCGTAAGATGTTGAGGGTTGGGGATCTATTACTGGGGGTCTAACAACCGGAGCAATCCTGGCGCGCTTTATACCTGACGTGGATGGTTGTTCATCATGCTTCCGCTTTGAACTGTCGCAAGCTACAGGTGTCGCTGGTGAGGATTCGTCAGCGGGGAAGGGTTCTGTAGCTGCACGGTCAACGGGCTCGTCTGTGATATCGATGATCGGGTGCTGTACATCGTCGTCATTTACGGTTCTGTGGAAGAAAACAAAATATAAAGAACAGCACTCAAAATTTGTAATATTTTCTAAATGACCCACTTAGGGGTGTGTCGTGTTAGAGATGGAATCTGTAGAAAAATTCAGGTTCACAAGCCTCTCCACATGTATTATATCTGGCCCTACAGGATGTGGAAAAACTGTATTTATGCTTAAAATCATTAAAGAAAAGGGGGAGATGTTCTCAAAATTTGTGCATAAAGTAATATGGTGCTATTCGACGTATCAGTCAGTGTTCAACGAGTACCAAGATGAAATTTTGTTCCACAAGGGTGTCTATGACGTTAATTCGTTAAAAAGTAATGAGCATACAGTTATTGTAATTGACGATCTCATGTTGGAAATGGATAAAACGTTTGCCGAGACATTTACAGTGTTCTCCCACCATCTTAACATAAGCGTATTCTTCATCAACCAGAATCTATTTTTCAAAAATAGATACATGCGCGATGTGTCGCTAAATACCCAATATCTAGTCTTATTCGCACAACGTAGAGATGTGTCACAAATTGGGGTATTAGCCAATCAAATGTTCCCGAATCAGCGTAAGGAGTATTTTGAGGTTAATAAAGAAGCCACAAGCCAGCGTTTTGGATATTTGCTTTGTGACCTTCACCCGCGAAACACGTTTAGGGTGCATCTAAGAACAAATATATTCCCAAGCGAACCTGAAACGGTGTACAGTATATTCCAGAATGAAAAATAGGCTGAAGAAATATTGTGAATTAATAAAAATCTATCAACGATTGACCCGGGCACTGCAGCAGATGTTTGTTAAAAATATCGACTCTGAATTTTTGAAATGCATCTGTCGTTACAAGAACATAATACGAGCGCTCGCTCATAAAAGTCAAACTGTGGGTAAGAAAAAGCGAATTATTGTACAAAGAAGAGGATCATTCCTACCCATCTTATTTTCAGTTTTGGGCCCTTTACTGACTAGATTAATATAATGAAGAAAATTGTTGTAATTCCGCACGAGGTGTATGCTTCATTGCAAAGTTCAAAGATTCCAGACACCGCTCTAGAACCCTGTAAAAGTAGGCTTAAAATAATGGAAAGCTAGTTGCTAGCCCTATTAAACAGTGAAAAGTCACCTGATGAAAAAAGGATCTTGTACCAAGAGGCCATCCAGAAATTTCTTCATGAGTACGAGGATAATAAGAATCCTACAGAGCTTCCCGTGGTTATTAGGCACAGCGCGAGTAGTGATGAGTATGGCGACAAAGCACCTGGGCCCGACGTTAGAGATGACCAACCAAAGAACAACGGAACACAACACATCGAACATGTGTTAAAAAACAGTCTCTCACATACATTGAGGAATAAAGGCTTAAGTCTTTATAATCTATTGAGTGAGGACCCCATCATACAGTGGGCCGATACAGGCGAAGTCATTGTTGAAGGAACAAGGGTACAAAGATCCAACATCGTTGATATTGTTCATGATCTGGTGAGAAAGTGGGACAGACCCTCACCAACAGGATGGAAGCATATTAAAGCAAGGCTACAACAAATAAATATCCCCAAAACATTGATAGGTAACTGAATAGGTTAAAAGACCTGGATCAAGTCTCGCATGTGTCACAACTGAGTACGCCATCGCCCACAGCAGCAGCGTCTCTAAAGAAAAGAAAGAAGAGAACAAACGGCCAACCTTATCCATGTGTCTTTAAAATACATAAATGGCTAACATATTAAGTAAACGCTATTATGACATTTCTAACCCCGCCTCTTATGGTGGCGTTAATAGACTGTACAGAGTTGTTTCCGGAGTAAGAAAAAAAGATATTGAGCGGCTTTTGCGGAAACAGGATGCTTATACACTTCATAAACCGGTGAGAAAAAGGTTAAAACGGCCAAGACAACTGCGGATTCGATTGACTCTATTTGGCAAGCGGATTTAACAGACATGCAAAGATATTCAGTGTATAATGACGGATACCGATACATCCTATTCATAATAGATGTATTCTCTATATATCTATGGCTAATTCCCCTGAAAAATAAATCGCCTGAAACAGTTGCTAAAGCGACCAAAACGTTGATGTTAAAAGAAGAAAGGGTTCCTGGCTATTTTTGTACGGATATGGGGAAACAATTTATTGGTCGCGGTTTTCAGAACATGCTCACAGAGTTTAATATCAGTTACTACACTAGCAGTTCTATACATAAGGCGTCTTTAGCTGAAAGAGTTCAACGTACCATAAAGGAACGCATGCATCGCTATTTTACACATAAAAACACATGCAGATATATAAACGTTCTCGGGTCATTGGCGTCATCATACAACCGTTCACACCACCGTACGATTGGCACAACACCTAACGAAGTTTTAGAAAGAGGTGCGCTGCCAGAGGTGGGAAGAGATGGAGCACCGCCACCACACTCTACACACTTGAAAATCAATGATTATGTAAGGCTATCACGTTCGGGAAATAAATTCGCGAAGGGATTTGAGCAAGGATGGACACGTGAGATTTTTAAAGTTCGTGCTATGAGACCTAAAGGTGAAATAATGATGTATTACGTTGAAGATTTGCATGGGGAAGAGATCGCTGGAGGCTTTTACCGCGAGGAGTTGCAGAAAGTGACATTTAATTTAGGAAAAAGTGTGTTTAAAATTGAAAAAATTTTAGGCAGCAAAGGTTCAGAAAAGAGAAAAATTTACCTGGTGAAATGGCTGGGTTACCCAAAAAGCTTCAACACCTATATAAACGCTGTTGCAATAATGAAGCTTCAATAGTATGCAACATGGCGCCTAGCCACTTCTATGTCACACTCCCGTCCTCTTCTTCTCTGTCTGTACAGCCTAACAACACCCTCGCCAACTTTGTGACAGAACTCCACGGACCCATTGAATTGGAGCGTGATTCGTATGACGTAGGTTTATGTGAACTTCAGTTAGTCTCCAAATTTTTAACTCTAGAAAATGAGCAAATCATATTTCTGATCCTTAGAAGAATCGATGAGTGCGAAAAATTAGGCATAACCTTAGACAATACTATGCGTTCAGTCCTGTTCGGTGAGGAACAGCACTATAGCACAAATGTATCGCTAGGAATCGGGCATTATGATACAGCCATGGACATTGTTACGGGGTTAAACAAGAGTCTTGAAAAGTCGTACCTGACAAACGATTTACTTTTTGAAGTCGTAAACATAGACACGCCTGCATGCACACTGAAGTTAAAGCCAACGCTTAATAGAAATATTAAAGACAAAGAGCTGTTCACAATTATGGCTGAGGGCCGATATAGCGCAGCTTTCCAAAGAGATACCTTTCACGAGGCACAGCATGATTTGTCCAGCTTAATTTATCAATTGAAGGTGGAGAAATTGGGTGAAAGCTCTCCGCCCCCAGACATGTACTACAGGGTGGGCGGAAAGTAGCTCCCTATTTTTGATTGGTAAAAAAATACTATATTATCCATTTATTTCAGAAAAAATAATATGAAAAGGTAGGCATACATGGTAGGTTTTCTATAAAATTCAATGTGGGCTCCAACTCTTTCCACCAGCTTCTGGAGCCGCCCAGGAATGGCGTCCACTGACTTTAGCAGGAACTCCGGCGGGATGGAGGACATGACTTCCCGAATTCGGTCCTCCAGTTCTTCCAATGTCCTCGGTTTGGTGCGGTAGACTTCTTCCTTTACCCACCCCCAAAGAAAGAAGTCGCACGGTTACCGCTGAAAAACTGCAGAATCGGTTCAGTGTAACGGTGTGGTGTGGTATGACCTCAGATCAGGTTGTGGGCCCGTTCCTTCTGCGCAACACCATGAATGCTGAGCGGTACCTTGCTATGTTGCGAAACGAGGTCTGGCCGGTTGTCAGCACATGGGAGAACATCGACGATCCGATATTTATGCAAGATGGCGCCCCTCCGCACTTCGCTCTTGTTGTCCGTGAGTGGCTGGATGCCCACTTCCCTGGGCGTTGGATGGGTCGTCGTGGTCCACATCAATGGCCAGCCAGGAGCCCCGACTTGACACCGTGCGACTTCTTTCTTTGGGGGTGGGTAAAGGAAGAAGTCTACTGCACCAAACCGAGGACATTGGAAGAACTGGAGGACCGAATTCGGGAAGTCATGTCCTCCATCCCGCCGGAGTTCCTGCTAAAGTCAGTGGACGCCATTCCTGGGCGGCTCCAGAAGCTGGTGGAAAGAGTTGGAGCCCACATTGAATTTTAGAGAAAACCTACCATGTATGCCTACCTTTTTATATTATTTCTTATGAAATAAATGGATAATATACGTATTTTTTTACCAATCCAAAATAGGGAGCTACTTTCCGCCCACCCTCGTAGAGCACCAATTTGTTGGGGACACCCAGGCGCGCCTGCTGCGCATTGCACACATCCCCAGCCATAGAGGAAAAAGTTTGAGCATTACATATGACAAACCCCATTATGTGAATGTTGCGACTAATCTATTAACCAACATCTCGATATATATATAAGAACGATTGAGGGAAAATTTTTCCATTCAGTGATGGGAGCTTAACAGTGAAACTACACTTTCGCCGTTTATAATGACCCGAAGGCCATTCACACTTACCGAGGAGTGAGATACCAGCGTGGGAGTGGACTTGGATCCATTTCTTCATCCATACTACGCACCGCTGTCCCACTGTTGAAGAGGGGTGCCAGATACCTAGGGCGGAAGGCGTTACAAACAGGTTTTAACGCGGCAGAAGACATAATGGGCGGAACTAAGCCTAAAGAAACTCTAAAAAAACATTTAAAACGTACACGGGACGAAATCATCAAAGATGCAAAGAGGAAAATGCGTGGTGGCGGAAAGAAGAGATCTGCCAGGAAAAAGGGGTTACCATCACTTGGCGCTAAACGTAAAAAGAAATAAAAAAGAAGTCCTCTAAGCGTATGAAACCTATGGCTGATCATTTTTTTAACTGATATAAGATGAGGACACTACTCTCACGAATCATAGGCTGACTAATACTTGCTGAGAGAGGTGGCACTATTTCTGACTCGTCATGGCGTGTTTCATCCATCCGTATAGTTCACAATGCTGTAAATCGGAACTGTCCCTCTTTGATATGCCCCCCTCACTCAGGTCTCTATTGAGCATAACGACTTTATTAGAATTAACCCATTAAACACAATTAGTTCGCCTAGTGCCCCTATAGAATTCGTGATACCCAACTCAGGCCATTACTTTTTTGACCCGAGCTGCATGCACATGTACGCTAAACTGCGTATAGCCCATTCTGCTGGAACGGACTGCGACGATAGTTACTCTGCGTACCCTGAAACCAACTTTTTACACTCCATATTCAACCAGTGTAAGGTGTATTTAAACCATGTTAACATCTCGGCAGGAAGGGGTACTACCACCTACGAGCCTATCTGGAAAATGTCCTCAACTTTCAAAAGAAGCGAACGACACCTTTTTAACCGCCGAGGGATATTACCATACTAAAGATGAAAATGGTATAAAAGATAAATTTAAAAATTCTAAAAAAAAGATATACTGTACGAATGTTTTGGACGTCTTCACACAGATTTCACATTCCAGGAGAAACTGCTTATGAACGGGGTGGATATGAAGTTGAAGCTTACCCGCACGATTCCTGAGATCTGCATAAATCTAGGGTCTAATCAAGAAGAAGGCGCGAAACCCGTTGTGATTCACATAATGGAGACGTATTTGCCAATACCAACCACGCCCCCGTTTTCCTTAACTACCTTAATTCCCAACATAAAAACATTAAGTTCACCAAAGAAGACGAATCCAATAACACCTTACCCTTCCCAGATATTAAAATAACTAAACAAAACAACAAATTCAGCACTTCCATTTATCGAAAACCTAAGTTCGCAGGCCTAGGTACTAATTTCGTAAGCCACATCCCTTCGCTATATAAAATAAACAGTATTAAAATTTTAATCCACTGCGCCTATCATCTATGTTCTTCGTACTTATCCTTCCACCATGAAATAGAATTCATTCATAATTTCAGCATTAATAACTCCTTCCCAAAACATGTACAATCTTTAACCAGAAACTTTCTTAATAATATTTATCACCCCCCCCTTAAAGTTCCCACTGTTATAAAAAAAAGACGTACAACATTTTTCATTCCCCTATTACGACCACATCAGCCACAAAATACTCTCAGAACTCCGTCTCCTACTCACCCCGCTCTACCCCCAAATTAAATTTCATTTTGTCTTCATCAACAACAATAGTATCAAATCTTACTTTAACCATAAAGAAAAAACACCCCAGCCACTTGCTTCGTTCACTATCTACGCTTTTAATTGTGTTCGCTGCAAAGCGAACTATATTGGTAGTACCATCCGCCAATATCAAACAAGAGTGGACGAGCATCGTGGGATTTCTACCAGAAATTCACAGCCCTTGAACAAACCCTCCAAATCAGCAATAAGGGATCACTGCCACCTTCACAACCACCCGTTACTTCCCTCCAATTTCAAAATCGTTAATTCAGCCAACCAACTAATCGACCTCAGCATACTTGAGTCCCTTTATATACTCAGTATTCAGCCAACCCTCGACGATTACAGTTCCGCTTTGAATTTAAACATCGCCAAATAAACTCTCAAATAAACTTTCTAATATGGATTTTTTTTCAACTAGGAATCATTCCCAATCTTCTGTACAATTAGTCTCTCACGAACGTTAACAATACAATTTGGTAAGACCCCCCTCAATTCTGTTTCACCTTTTAACCGTTTTATTTTTCACTTAGTATCCACATTTTTATACTTGATATTATTTAATTTTTAATCTTTTAATTTAATATATATTGTAACCTTACTATTAATTCAGGCTAATTATCGCTAATTCTCGCACGTCCATTTTAATATATTTGTTTTTGTTTATTATACTCATTTATTTCTAATTGATTTTAAACTTTTTAGCACTAATGATGGAAAATGAACTTTTCCAAAACGTCTGTAAACAAACATATACCATCTTTTCGTCCTGCTATTCTATTCCTCGCTATATATATATATATATATATATATATATATCTATATATATATATATAATATATATATATATATATTATGTTAGTGGTGGACCGGATAGCATCATTTTTAACATCCGCATCCGCATTTCTGACTGCGGGTGTTATGCGGATAGTACCTCCAATAAATTATGCAATTTACAATTAAATTAGCTTATAAAGTAGCTTATAAGGCACAGTAATGCACAGTCATGTAAAGTATTAATTATTAATGAACAAACAAATATATAAACCTCAAAATATAATGTGCCGCTGTGCGTACTCCACTGATTTTTATTTCACAGCAACACAGTAACTTTTCTGAATTAAATTGTTCATACAAGATCAAGCACTCTATCGTGTTTCGAAGAAGATTATTGCAAATAAATACAAAAAATAGTAAATTCTTTAGCAAAAATAAAAATGCTAATTTTCTATAGCAAACACATTGCAAAATTTGCAAAGTTTCTAAAATTAGCATTTGAAATTGAGTGAAACTTTTTTCATCGAATTTTCTGTGGCTGAAACTCTTGAGAAAGTTATTATTTTTATCATAATGAAAACATTAATATTAATTTTAATTCTTATGCATTGCCTGCCATAATAGTAATATCAAGAAATTTGAAAAATTATGTCATATTCATAATTCTATATTATTTTGATAGATTAACTAAATATCCGCATCCGCATCTGCGGATATTGAAATTAAAAATCCGCATCCGCATCCGCAGATGTTGAAAAACTGGCATCCGGTCCACCACTAAATTATATATATATATATATATATATATATGCCGAAATAACCACGAAGGGAACAGAGAATAATTAAAAATATTTTTCAAATCTCGTTTATTGCAGCCTTTTACGGTTAGGTTATATTGTTATAAACGAGAAAGATTCCTGGCCGATATATATATATTTTGTCCCGGTTAGGTTATATTATTATAAACGAGAAAGAGTCCTGGAATTAATTTTTTCGTTAGGCACTTATAAGTTAACACTGAATGAACTGCAGAACATAATCACATACATTTCAAACGAATTGTCTGTAGGATCTTCCAATGCATCTCAATTTTCTGTAACAATCTGCGTAAATAAAAGTTCATCCCGATCTGCAGCGCTGAAAATTAGAGGCGTTGCTTGAGCATAAAAATCTTGATCTTCAAACATATCGGGGGAGTCGTACAGCTGGCTTATGGTTGGTATTTCAAAAACACTAAGCAAGAAAAACGATTGATCTGAGGCCCTGAGATGAAAGTGACCCCTTTTATAAAGGGGGCTTGTGACCACCCCACAACACACAAACGCTAGATTCCTATTGGCTAGCGGTGAATTTTAACGCGTAGGCCTGCATAGCGGCCAAACAGAGGTCCTGGGCTCCGCCCAAAGGGCTGTGATTGGTTGCCCCATGAAATCTGGGGCGTGGCAGATATCTCCATTCGTGGAGAGATGAGAAACGCTTTGTTTTTTGATCTTTTATTCGATCGAGAGAGAGTGAGTTGAGGTTGGGTTGTGAAACGGTTTATGATGCCTGAAACATAAACGTGGAAGATAATTAATTACCCATGAAGAAAACCGCTGTAAAATTTATTGTATCGTATAAGAATTCCACGATACAATAAATAAATTTAAAAATAACAGATGCGTGCTGGTTGCGCATGATTAGCTCAAAGTTTACGATCTCGAGCAGTTCGCTGATTAATATATATATATATATATATATATATATATATATATATATATAGCGAGAGATTTGTACGTATGTACCTTTGTTTTCGGTACAATAAATAAATTTAAAAAATAACAAAGATGTGTGATGTGACTTTTCAGAGGAAATTGAAGACACGTGTGGGTGAAAATAGAGCGAAAGGAACTGGAAATGGCTTTTAAAAAAATATCACCAACTTTTCACAAAGACTCGTTTAATTATACCTATTTAAAACGCGGCCTTCTAATGGTTCGTATGCTGACCCGACGCTGGGCTGTATAATTTAATGATGCACGCCTTATCTTGGAAACTGGAAATAACTATTAAAGTCATTTATCCGTGAAGGAAAAAGGAAAAATCATCACTGCGCGAAAAGGAAGCGATTTAGCGACATTCGGGTACAAATCGCACATGTTTGAGAGAAACGCTAAACTTCGAGTCAAATGCGCGTGAAGTTTAATCTTTATGATGTCTATGATCTCGAAATAAACTCCTGCGGAAAGAAGTTAATTTATTGGAATTTTAAATCGATATTATCTATCGCTTCCGTCAAACTCCACAATTTTAGAACGATGTTTAATAAAATTGTTTATATATATTATATATATATATATATATATATATATATATATATATAATAGGGTAACAATAAAAATCGAAAGTTGGAGTTTTTTATTGGCCATTTGTTCAATGCTGCTACTACATGAGAAAACAATGTACTAAATATTAGGTCATTCAGATAATATGTAAGGGTGTCTCAAGTGAGGTAAATAATTCTCCTTATAACAAAAATTAATTATTCATTACCTAGTAAAAATAAATTAATATTTTTTTAATTAATATAAATAAACGTTAGTTTTAGTTCATAAGGTTTAAGTGCAGGCGTACTCCAATCGTAATAAGTAAATAATATATTTACTAAATATATTCCAGGGTGTCTTTCATTCAATTGTAGACCACCCATTAATTCTTGCTTTTCCTCAAGCCATACCCCTTTTTCAATGTACCAGGCTGAGACTTCCTATGATCCTCAACAACCTGCAAGAGATGTTGGCGCTGTTCTTCATTCTTCGTAATCTTTGTATTGAAGGCCTGGATCAAGGCAATTCCCCTCTCTGCCATGTCATTGACGACTTTTAGTCCTTCAACTATAGTCAAACCAGTCTTGAAATCTTCGTCGTCCGGCCAGGTCTCTGGTTCCTTGGACAAGAAACCATCATTAATTTTTAGGAGTTCAAAGAGAAGCTTTGATCCTTTCGAGGCAAAGTCCGAGAGCTGCTTTGTTGAAATGGAAGAAACAGCAGGTATTGGGGCTCGCTTTGGAGGATCTTCAGCAGCTTCTTTTTCGAGGATTGATCGAGCGATATTCTTTTTCGTCGTTGCATTGATACCTTTATCAAAGAGTGCGAGACCAATCAAGTACTCGCTGAGGTACCATAAGTGACGACCGAGGACACTAAGGCAGGATGCTGAGATCTTTTCATCATGGTACTTTGCTAGGTCTTGAAGAAGCTTCAAATCGTTCGCGGGAGCAGATGAAGGACTGCTGGCCGTGAACCACGCGCTGACATATAACTCCAGGGCAAAAAATACAAATCGTTTTAAGCCAGACATTTCACGATTTGTAAGTCTGAACTGATGGGAAAGCAGCAGGATTTTTAATGAATAAATTACTTTTGCCATCCAACGTGCTCGGTGAAGTGCTCCAGGTCGCCGAAACCTAAAGTTAGGTAAATTACCTCCAAGGATTGTAATCGACAACTCCAAGAATTCACGGTAATCATCCCTCGGCTGATGTTTTGTCAGATATAGATTCCAGCAAGCGATCAGTTCTCGATTCTCATTCAGACTTGATGGAAGATCTGACAGGGTCTTGTACTTATCTTGGCAAATTGTATTCCACGTCTCTTTGAAGCGGGAGAATAGGAGGATATCTGGACCAGATGATGGTCCCATGCATTCCATGTACGCCTTCTCAACGACAAGTTCTAGGATGTGATGGCGACATGCAAGGTATAAGAGTCGGCGGCCGAGTTTCTGCTCCAAAATTACGCATGCCCCAGACAAGTAACCAGTATTTGAAGCTGTAGTGTAGAAAAATTTCCAATAATAACATAATCAATGTATCAAAATAAAAAATATTACCTTAGATATCTTAAAAGAATCGGGAGAGAACTTCTAAGCGTTGTTTTCAGTCAGGCAGTCGTATGCAAAATGAACTTGAAGCACCAAAAACTGATCATCCAAAGATTGATACACATCATATTATTTAACGATTTATTTATGAAAATTTTAATTTAATGAAATAAATTAATCGATTTGCATAATCTATAGTATGAAATAAAGGAAACAATTCTATTAAATTATATAATACACTTGCATTCTCGAAACATTTTTGTTTTTGAAGCGTTGTCGAAACTCGTTCATTCTTGAAATTTCTTCAGCGCGACAGTTTCATTCATGTGACTCGAGGCACCCCTAAATGCTTTCCGAATTCCATGAGATTTCGTCTACGGTGTTTCCTCATAGGGTGGCAGCATTGGACAAATGGCCGGCAAATTTTTTTTGAATTTCAAATTTTATCCCTATAAGAAGTTGTCACCCTAATATATATATATATATATATATATATATATATATATATATATATATATATATATATATATGAGAGAAGTTCAGAATGGAAGGAGAGGGTGTTTATAGCCCGTAATTAAATTTTTTTGGTTGTAGAAACATGTTTCAAATTTTATTTTTAAATGTGAACAAAGATAAATATAACTATATATATCTATATATAGAGGGTGTCCCAGAATTAACTATCTATTTCAATGAAATCGGACAAATTTTTAAAAACACACTTTTATTTATGTTTATCATATTTAATATGTGTTAAAAATGTATAAATTTCTAAATTTTTTTCATAATTATATTTTCAGAATTTTTTCATAGTTTTTCATAGTTTTGTTTTCATTCTCTTTCAGAACCCTATTAATAATGAATACACAAGAACGCATCTTTGTTGTAACATCCCGTATCAAAGGAATGCAATGTAATGAAATCAGAGAAAAATTTACAAGAAGATTCCACAGAACCGGTCCTACAGACAAAGCGATTCGTGAACTTGTGAACAAATTTAAAAGAACTGGATCCGTACACGACGAGGTGGGAAGAGGACGCCCAAGGACAGCACGTAACAGTACCGAACAGGTACGACAATTGTTTGAGGATGAACCAACAACTTCGGTTAGGGAGGCCGGTCGAAGACTCAACATATCCAAGACAACAGTTCATAGAATCTTGCGTTCGACACTGATGAAAAAGGCTTATCACATTCAAGTACTGCATGCCCTAAATGAAGAGGATTATCCAAATCGAGCAGCAAGGTGTGCAGAAATTGTGGATCAAATCGAAAATGAAAGTTTATTGGATAACATCTTATTCAGTGATGAGGCGACTTTCCACACGTGTCGTAAAGTCAATCGAAACAACTGTCGTATCTGGTCCAATGAAAGACCGTCTGAAGTCATAGAATGGCAAAGAGACTCTCCAAAAGTTAACGTGTGGCTTGGAATGACCAATCCAAAATTTATGGCCCATTCTTCTTTGCGGTAGCAACTGTAACAGGTACCGTCTACCTTGATATGCTTCAGCAGTTTCTCGAACCACAGCTTCTTGATGATGGCATTCTTGATAATGTTGTGTTTCAACAAGATGGAGCACCATGTCATTATGCTCTAATTGTTCGAGAATACCTCAAGAGACGCCTTCCGAATCGGTGGATTGGACGTGGAGGACCTCGACCTTGGCCTCCGCGTTCTCCGGATTTGACACCCCTGGATTTCTTTGCATGGGGTTTCATAAAAACAAAGGTTTATCGCCAAAAGATCAAACAGTTTAGCTGAACTTAAAGAATGCATCCAGTTGGCAGTGCGGGAGATAACACCTGAAATGCTTCAAAATGTGTTTCGCAGCGCTGAGGATAGATTTGAAATTTGCAGAGATACAGACGGTGCACATGTTGAAACTTCTCAATAAAGTTTTGACTTATGATTTATAAATCTATTTGTTTTTGTATCATAATTTAGTAATAAACACAAAATTATGTCAGTTTTTATTAAATTTGTCCGATTTCATTGAAATAGATAGTTAATTCTGGGACACCCTGTATATCTGTATATATATATATATATATATATATATATATATATATATATATATATATATGAAGGTATTAACGGGTTTTACATTGATATAAAATAATTTAAAAGAATAATTATCAGAATTGATAGAGGCTGAGCTAATTAATACAATTTGACGTGATTATAAATTTTGTGTACGTTTCTTGTACTAATTTTCAGAATTTTTTTTAGATGAACTTTTTTCCGGAACTGTACATATATAGGCTTTCTTTGGTTTCGTTTGCTTCCGCCCGAATTGTTCATTCCGGCGAATGTCAATCTTTTCGCCTCACCCTAGACCTACTTTTTTACGGGGATATATGTGTCTGTGTGTGTATATATATATATATATACCTTACCTTACCTTACAAAGGTTTCGCGCGATGATTTCTCATTTCGCGAAGGTCAAGCTTGTCGCCCCTCATCTCGAGTTGGTCTGGTGAAGTAGTGAGTTGGATTCTTGTGCTCTCCACCTCATATATATATATATATATATATATATATATATACATATATATATATACACATATATATAAAAGTGAGCGCGTGAGAGGTCCCTGCTAAGGCGTTCTGGGTACCCATTTATCTACCAACCGTGGAAAGAAGTTTACACGAAATTTTAAATGAACTTTTTTCCGGAATTGTACATATATAGGCTCGCCTTTGCTTTCGATGGTTTCCGCCCGAATTTTTCATTCTGGGGAAGGTCAAGCTTTACACTCCACCTTAGACCTATTTTTAAACGGGGGGGAATATGTATATATATATATATATATATATATATATATATATATATATATATATATATATATATATAAAAGAGAGAGAGAGCAAGGAGGGAGACAAGTTACCTATTTTATTTACCATTCGTGAAAGGCTGTTTACACTCCACCTTAGACGTACATTTTAACACGGATCATTAGATCACCCTGGCTACCAACCGCGAAAGGACGCCCCGCCGCCGGGTCTCGAGCCCGACGCATATAATCGTAATATTTTATGGGCGTATAGACGGGTGTGTACGTGCCAAAACGAAGTATACACTGTGCCAACTGGCTGATAATGCCTGGAGGCACTGGCTGATTAAGCCAACTTGCTGATTTTGGGCCTATAAGACAAAGGGCGCTCGGCTGAAGTCTTAATATGCGCTTGCCTCCTGTCAAGCGAACACCTCTCCTCCTCTCTCTCCTTCTCCTCTCTCTTAGGTTAGGTATACTCCTGTGAGTAAGAGAGACCGTCCCAACTTCTCCCCCAAAGAGGTCTCCCACAGCGGGAGTTCTTGCAACTTGGGGGATACTCTTGCAGCAACCCCCTTCCCCTTTAGGGGGTTTGCCTTGCAGCAATGGGGGGGTTTGGCACTGGCACTGTGGGGTGCCTTGCAACAAAGGAGGGTGACACTGGCACTGTGGGGTGCCTAAAACAAAGGGAGAGGGGAGTTGGCACTGGCACTGGTGCCAACATTCCTTTGCAACTTTGATCAACATTTGCAATTGCATTGCACTCTCTCCTTTTGCGCCCACACTACTAACGCTTTAGAACTATCCCATTTGATACTATGATTACATTTGTACATGTGGTTAAACAATGCATTATAATTATTTGCTGTTCTACATGCATGTTCAATTTGTTCATGCTGTTTTACCCTGATATCTAACGTTTTTCTTGTTTGGCCGATGTATACTGAGTTACATTGTGTACATCCCATCGAATACACACAGCCAACCGCATTATCCAGGCTATTCTTTATTAGGCGAGATTTAACAGTATTATTATACTTAAAGACTACGTTCATACCAATTGCTTTAAGTAAAGTTGGAAGATATTTAAAATTAACATGGTAAGGTAGGCTAAGAATATTTTTACGCTCAAATTCCTTTACAGTTACACTATTATAATACCTATTCTTAGTTTTCCTAAGGGAGTTATCTAGAAATGAAATAGGATAACAATTTAGTACCAATATTCATGACATTGCACAACTCGGAATCTAAAAATTCAGGAGTGACAATTCTCAATGCTCTAAGAAACATGCAGAGAAAACGGAAGATTTTATCGAGGGATGATGGTCAGAATAAAAATGCACACAAGAGTTATTATTAGTGGGCTTACGAAAAACTTCAAATTTGAACTGATTCAAACATCTCCAAATTCTTAGATCCAGAAAAGATAAGCATCCATCATTTTCTTTTTCAACAGTGAACTTAATAGATGGGATTAAGTTGTTGAGCCTACCAAGAAATAAGTCAACATCCAAATTGTTAGGCCAAAGGCATAAAACATCATCTATATACCAGTACCAAACAAGGTTAAAATTAGTAGCAATAGTAGGCAAAATTCTACTCTCAAAAAAGTTCAATGTATAAATTAGCTAATACAGGTGACAAGAGATTTTCCATCGCCAATCGAAACGACATAGCATAAAACTTATTGTCAAACTGAAATTTACAATCTTTGATGCAAACTTACTTAACTCAATAAGCGTGTTGTGTTGAACAGGGAAATAATATTCAGAGATCTTATCTTTTGAAAAATCAAGTAGGTCATCAACAGGGACTTTTGTGAATAACGAGCATACATCCAAACTTACCAGTTTGAAATTAGGGTCATAAGGAAACTTCAGTTTCTCAATAAGTACCATGCTATTTACAATATTTGATTTTGAAATAGAGCCAACTAACGGCGTTAATAAACTAATTAACCATTTAGATAGTTTATAGGTTACGGAGCCTACTGAGCTAACAATAGGCCTCATGGGATCGTTAACTTTGTGTATTTTTACTAAACCTTACAGATATGGTAGTGGTGGATTGATACTAAGAAACTGTTTAGAAAGCCCATTATAGTCATTTTGTAATATTTTTCTTAATTATCTGTTAAACATTTTACTAACATCCCCCAATGGATCTTTGTCTAGAGGTTTGTACATATTGCAGTCACTTTTGAAAAAAATTATTGGGTCCAACAGCACTCCAACTTCAGCTAATCTGTAAAATCCCCAAAGATATAATATGTTAAATAAATCCTGTTAGAATGATAGAAAATCCTTCTGAAAATACAGAAAACCGTTGGCTTCCGGGCTCTGCCCGGACCCCACTGGGGGAGCTATCGCTCGCTCACTCCAGACCCCCTAGCTATTAAGCTTGTGCCTACGGCACTCGCAATTGATTTTTGTGCTGATTTATGTTTTTAAATTTGTTTGCATGCCTAGATGAAAAGTTCACCAGTCGCCACTGAATATATTATATATATATATATATATATATATATATATATATATGTTACACACAGAGAGTGCATGGAACAAGGAACTCTTCTGGGATATTAAATCTACTATTATAGTTCGAATAAGTAGTTGTAAGTGGCAAATAATGAATTTTTTCTGAACTTTGGGACAGGTTCTAGGGTTTAAAGCTAACCTAGACAGCTACATTCTGAACCTCAATATACACAAGAAACTTACTGCATTTTTGTCGGATCGAATACATCAAAGAAAAGGGTAACTATTGTATTTTTAGCCAAAATCCAAACCTTAAACCTCAACCGTAACATAAAAGTGTCTCAGGGAACCATTCTGAGTTGTAGCATATATATATATGCAAACAAGCAAGGAACTACAGAGAAACGTAAAAATAAAACACGAAGTTCGAACGCTTTTGTGAGAGATTCACATCTTCAGAGACAAGGGAGAAATTTCTCCCTTGTCCCTGAAGATATGAATATATCACGAAAGTGCTTGGACTTCGTGTTTTATGTTTCCGTTTCTCTGTGGTTCCTTGCTTATATATGAAAATGAAAAGGTTTATTTGCAGATTATAGTCCATATGACAAATATTATTAATACAATGACAGTTCACATCCTGAGGATAGAATTATATATATATATATATATATATATATATATTAGACTGGTTCAAGCTTATAGGGGGCAATTTTGAAATGCAATTTTTACATTGTCTTACCCCAGGAAAATGTTAAGCATGTTGACAACAAGCCATTAACCAAGTTTGAGCGAAATCAGGCGATATTTAATAGTGCCGCCTGGATGCCAAAATTTGTGTTGCAAACTAAGATTCACAAAAATTCGGGCATTTGTAATAGGAATATTTTATAGGTTAAAATGCATACAAAATTTTACACAACAACTTTCCACACCACCCAGGAGGTAGTTGCTCGGCGCGTTTTTTACTTTACTTTGAACGAAGTCCCTCAAACATGGTCAATTTCTTTGCATTAGGGAACTGTTGTTGGTGTCTCTCCACAACTTGTAAGAGGTACTGAACCTGATCTTCGTTCTTTGTTAGATGATTGCTAAAGTTCTGAATCAGTGCTACAGCCCTCTCCGCGTTGTCATTTACGACATTCATTGTCTTATCTTAATTACTAGCGATCTGGTAGTCGTCTCTGCTACTCCACTCTGCTGGATCGACTTCAAGAAAAGTTGACGGTAGTGATAGTTTATGAAAGAACTGGCGAGTAACGCTAGTGACGAAACTGGCTAGAGTTTTTTCATGCAGATCGGATAGTGTGCGATCCAGGGTTATTCGCTGGGGTGGTTTTACAGAACCCTTGGCATTTAATGTCTGAACCATTTCTCGCTTCATTTACAGTGACGCGCCATCATCAAAAAAAGAAAGTGCAATGAGCTCCTCACTTAAATATAGATGACGGCAGAGCGCTTTAGATGCAGCTACTGAGATTTCTTTATCCTCATAGATTTTTAGTCGTTTGAGAGGTGCCAAATCGTTTCTAGGAGCGGAACAGGCGAGAGGAGCCGCAAACCAGGCAGGTGTGTAGTGGCGCATGGCATACATTGCAAAACTTTTCATCCCAGTTTGCTCATATGCAGTCATTTTAAATTGCGAGCTAAAAAGGACTATCTTAATGGCATATATAACTCGCGCCATCCATCTTGCACGGTGTAGAACTCCTGGTTGCTAAAATTTTACGCCACTGGGTGGAACATCGCCCATGTAAATCACTGTCAACTCAAGAAGTTCCCTATAATCTGCTCGTGGTTGGATTTTGTCGAGATGATGTTTGCAGATGGTGACAATCTCTTCTTTCTCTGGTATACTGACATCTACGGTATTGAAACGCTCCTTATCTATCGCCGCCCAGGACTTCTTGAAGCGCTGGAATAATATAATATCGGGTCCAGTGGTGGTACCGTAACACTTATCGAAGACGGATGATATTACAATTTCATTGATATGGTGGCGGCAAGGTAGTCCTAATAGTTGTCTTTCAAGCTTGTTTTCAAGGATTGTACAAGCTCCATTCTTGATACCAGTGCTGTAGCAGTTGTATCGAAACACATGGCCTGCATACGACCGCGCAAATCCCAATCATCTAAGCATTCTATTACAGCTGTTGCAATTTGTTCACCTGTTCCGGAAACTAGCCTAGGCACTGCCAGAAGCTTAGACATTCCTCCCTCAGAAACAGTAACAGGTAGTCTTTCTGTAGTGTCATTTCCTGTGAGATCTGGAACTAATTTATCATCCCAATGAACAGTAAGAGGAATATCAACATTAAAGGACTGCTTAATATCGTCAGCAATCTTTTTGCGAATTTCAATCCTTCTTGTACGTATTGTACTTCTGCTGAGAACGATATCGTCAACATCATGTCCAAGAGAAGTAGCAGCAGCTGACTACGACAAAAGCATTGCGATCACTCATTTTTGTTCGGTCCAATGCCATAGACAAGTCAGGTGATACGATGTGTTCACCTCTACTGACCGTCTCTGTTTATGCAAAAGTTGAGGGATATATGACGTACTCGGTTCTTCTTCGCTGCTGCTGCTGCTGCTACTACTACTATAAGCAACATTTTCTTTCGGGTTGCCTCTGCTTCTGCCAACCTTTCATTTGCTTCTTCTCTCTGACGTTTCCGGAAATCTTTACGTGCTAGTGTTTCGTCCACATTGCTCATGTAGCCTCTCCTTCCTTTCTCTCGCTGTGCATGTAGGAATGGTTTATCTTCATCTATTGACATCATCTGCAAAGCATTTGCATGGGCAATATCGAAAAGATCATCTAAACAGTTTTGAAAAGAAGTTTCTTTTTCTATTTGAGTCTTTGTACGCTTAGATTTTGATTTCTGAAGTGCTCTGAAACTATCGTACATTTTCTGAATCTTTGGCAGTGCATTGTATTCAGCTATAGTAGGTTCTGGACATTTCCCAAAAGTCACAAAACACAAGTTTGGATGCCTCCTTCAAGGTCTTATTCTTTGTTAGCTTGAAAATACGAAGTAGCACATCTCCATTGGAAGGAAATTTCCTTCCGCCAATCGAATCAATTGGCTGACCAAGTAGCCATATTTCTGTTCTATTTCTTGTCACTGATGAGCTCGACAAAATAAACAATTATTTAACAGTAATCTTAGATGAATGGATGAAAGAGTGGTAACCACACAATGAAGGACACAATGGCACAACAACCTCGCTTGCCGTCTAAGATCAAACTGAGTCAGGTCTACTGCGTGATAACACCCTCACCCCCAACACCTACACGATGGATCAGCATGACCGTATTACTGAACTGATTAGGCCTGAGTCTCCAGTATAGCATGGGAAAGTAATGAAACTGCATTTGTAGGCAACCTGCGACCTCAAGCGTAAATTGAGTTCTTTACTAATTATGACAATAATTGTGGGTGGGGTGGCGGCACCCCTCATAATATTTCAAATTAGCTCAAATTTTTGTGGTGGCCTTTCCTTAACAGTGTTAACAATATTAAAGGGTAAGACATTATAATTAAAAAAAAAAATCTTTTGGACCAGTGTAATATACAGGGTGTCCGAGAATTATCTGTACAATTTTTGGCTCTTATTAAATGTCAACCATGAAGTGTAGAAATTCCAGTGTTGTTCCATTTTACAGAGAATCTCATTAAGTTTTTTCTGATACCACGTTTTGACAAGTGTTTTAGAAATGTACGCGGGTGACAGACATTCATGATTTAAAAGCAAGAATCACAGCTGCTATTGAGCGAATTGATGTAGATATGCTGCAGCGTACATGGCAACATTTGGAGTATCGATTGGATGTTTTGCGAATCACTAATGGTGCACATATCGAATGTTTGTAACAACGTTACTTTAATGAAAGAAACTTTTGAAGATACAGATTCTAAATAATCTTGTTTAAGAATTTTACGTGTGTTATCAAGAATTTTATTAAAAGATGAAATTGTACAGATAATGTTCAGACACACTGGAATTTTTAAAATCTTGTCAAAACTTGGTATCAGAAAAACCTTAATGAGATTCTCTGTAAAATGGGATAACACTGGAATTTCTACACTTCATGGTTGACTTTTAATAATAGCCAAAAATTGTACAGATAATTCTCGGACACCCTGTATATGTGATATACAGGGCGTCCCAAAAAAATGTATACACACTTTAAATAATTATAAAGGCAGTGTTTATTAAAATACATTTCATTTTCAAAATGTAATAGAATCTCCAGACATTATTTAATTGTTTTGTCAACGCCTGTTTTCAAACTGACGTCCGTTCTGGTCCAGGCACTGCTGATAACGCGAAGCAATGGAATCGCAAACATCACGAAACATTTCGTTTCGTATTTGTGTGCATTCTCGTTCAATGGCTGCTCTCAATTCAGCGACTGTTGCAGGTTTTATAGCGTAGACTTTGTCTTTTAAGTATCCCCATAACAAAAAGTCTAGTGGTGTGAGGTCTGGTGAACGCGGAGGGTATTCTACGAAACCCCTTCGTCTAATCCACATCCACATCGTGCCAAGTACCACTCGCAATACTCCACTCTTCGGTCCGGATCATCTTCATTAATAGCATGGACTAATCTTGGAATGTAACTTTTCCATTGACAGCGCTTCAAAATGCGTTGGACAGACGATTCTGAAATTCCTACCTCACGACTCGCTTGCCGCACAGATTTTCTTGGACTTTGGTGATACGTTTCCAGTACTCTTTCTTGCTTTGTGGGGCTTGTCGATGTCCGTGGTCTTCCGGAACGCTTCTTGTGGACATTCTGAACAGTTCCATCGGCTTCAAACTTATCTCTAATTCGAGTGATGGTAAGTCGCGTTGGTGGATCTGTTTGAAACTCCCTCCTAAACTGTCTTTGCACTTCAACTGCGTTTTCACACTTCCAGTAGCATTTTAGAATGAATTTCCTTTGTTCAAAGCTTAGTCTGACTGCCATTATTAATTCTAATGGGTTTAACTTGGAAAGAAAGAAACACCAATTGAGCTATCAGCTGTTAAAGTGTGTATACATTGTTTTGGGACGCCCTGTATATATTTCGGGTGGATGATTCATATTAGTACTGCAAATTTTTTTTTTTTTGTCGGACGCCCCTGCATTTTGTTCATTTTTTAGAGGAACGTCATAGGTGAAAGTTTCATAGCATTGAAACGAATTTTAGAGGTCGCTATCAGCCATTGAAATTTACACCCTTTGACTATCTTGCTACGTGATCAAAACCTACAAGTTAAATTTTTATTGTGACAAAGCTAATTGGAGATGTTAAGAAAATGAAACTAAAACAAACAAGACAAATTAGACAAGCGAGAAAAAAAAATTTCTAATATATTTTTTAAAGTAGCGAAAAGTGTATCCATGAAGTCTGAAATTTATAGAAACATTCAGTGTTTTGAAATAAAGCTACTTCCATGATACAATACATGATTTAATCAAATATTTACAAAAATAAAGTGGAAATCGAACAAAACCAATTTATATCTTTTATATGTTTTTGTTCATCACTCATCAGAGAGCTGATCACATCATAAGTGACACTTTCTTTCAATCTGAATATCTTTGCTGGTATTCTTTGACTACCAACAGGAGAAAGTGTTTCTGTGCTTCGTCATTTGTCAAAAGTTTATTATATTCATCTATTAATACTACTCCTCGTTCTACAATGTCATTGACAACCCTTATGCACTGGACAGCTGGCTTATCAGAAATGTCTGTGCTGTCGTTATTCCACTTTTTGACATATTTGTCTAGGACATCCCTGTAATTTCGAAGAAACTACGAGTATTAGAAGTAACAAAGTCTTCCAATTTCCCATGCTGAATCATTGCAGAGTCCAGACTGAAACGTTTCATTGAACGCTCATCTCCTTGGGTTTGCGAAGCCAGGACTATCTTGTATTTTGTGTCAGCAGATACTTCGTCATCAAAGAGAATGCAACCAGTTCCTCAGACAAGTGCCAGAGATGCCCTAAATGTTTCTTCAGAGCGGCAACTGATATGGTTTTGTTTTGGTCTTTGTACTTGTCAATAATTTTCAGCAGCTGAAGATGCTGTCGAGGAGCAGAAGATGCTGCTGTTGCTGTGAACCAAGCTTTCAAATCCAACCAAACAGCAAAAGTGCAGCTGTCTCTCAATCCTTTTTCCTTTCTTGCGATCACCTTGAATTGTCTCCTGAACATTCAGATCTTCCGGGAATAGATGGCTTTGGCTATCCATCTGGTACGATGAAGACCTGCTGCAGACTTAAAAGAGATTCCTTTGGTTGGTGTTCCTCCCAGGAATATGATTGTAAATTCCAGAAATTCACGATAATTGTCCCGAACTTTTCTAGCTGACTTGATGCAAATGTTGTCATTTCATCCCTGATGTCAGCAACTTCATGCGTAGTAAATGTATCAGATAATGCTGTCTGGTAGTCGGTGTGATTAATTGATGACCACTTACTTTGGAACCGCTTCAAAAGGATGACTTCAGGACCTTTTGAAGACACTAGAGAGGTAGGCACAACCGCTTCAAGCATTATCTCCAACATATGATGACGACATGCTAGCTACAACATATCTTTCCCCATCTTTTGTTCAAAGAGAATGCAGGCTCCATTTCTTAAGCCAGTATATTGGCAGCTGTTTTGTCAGAGCTCATGCATTTAACATGATTGCAGATTCCCCAAGCCACAAATGCTTCATAAACAGCCAAGGCTGCTGAATCACTAGTTCCTGACGAAAGTTTGAGAACACCAAGCAGCTAATCAACTCCTTCGCCAGAAACTAATATGGGAAGATGGTTAACAGTTATCTTCCCCGTTATATCCTTCAATAGTTTTCCATCCCAGTGTATAGTTAGGGGAACTTGCGGCCTAAACTACTTCCTCAAATTTTCAGCAATCTTTTGTCGACGCTTCAGTCTTTCTCGGCGAATATATGAATAACTGACGCTGTATTCTGCTGGATATTGGTCAAGACTTTGAATTGTGGGTGTCAGCACAAGCGCTGCCTTTCGATCACTCAACTTGGCTACATCTAGGCAAGCGGACAACTTATCATCTAATAAGTTTTTCTTTTCAATGGCTTTGCACCTGAAGTAGATGGCTCAGGCTCACCACCAATGTCACCAAGTGTTGCTTCTTCTTTATCAGCTGTTTTACTTTCTATTTCAGTTTCAGATGAGGACTGAGAAGAACACAAAGCTAACCTTTTCTTCACGCTGTCTCTTATTCTCCTTTTCTTGCGCAACCTTTTTCTTAAATGCCAGCTGTCTTTTTGTTAACTCTTCCTCTCTCTTGGCTAGTGCTCAGTCTACACCTCCCATCTTACCTCGTCTTCCTTTCTCACACTGAGCAGCAAGGAACTCTCGATCTTTATCAGTTCTGATCATCTTCAAAGCATCAGCATGAGCAATGTCAAATAAACCTGTTTGCCTTGCAATTTTCGTCTTTCTGTCTTCATTTTTCTGAACGCTTGTCTTTGTTCTCCTTGTTTTTTTTAGTTTTTCCCATTCTCTGAACATGATTTCAGCTTTGTCCACCACATGCTTCTTAAATCTAGTTGGTATCTAGTTGAAATTATTAAAGATAATTTTACTATAACTACCAAAACTACAAAAAAGTAGGAACAAAATACTCAGTCACTCAACAACTAAGTCCTTCATGTAGTAGAAAAATTTACCATCTGGTAGCGACCCCTAAATATACTCCCAAAAAGACAAAACTTTACCTGAAATACGTTTTTATGAAGTGGAACAAGATTATGGGGTGCCCATCTCAAAAATCATTTGTAATCATTTGTAATCACCCGGTATATTATACCGGGTGATTACAAATGATCTTCCCGACTTTAAACATTTATCATGAAAAAACTAACAAAGCTATAGTGTAAAGCAAGATATACAAATAAATAGGAACTTAAAACGTTATATTTACAAGCTATTGAAGTTCAATATGAGCTCCTTTTGAGGTTACAACATTCCTGAATGGGCAATTCTCTGAGTGTTGGATCAGGCGTGGGGGCCCATTCCTTGGCCGGCTCGTTCGCCCGATCTAATCCTCCTTGACTTCTTCCTCTGGGGCTATGTTAAAAATGAAGTTTTTGTTCCACCAATGTCAACAACTTTGGAACATTTGAAAAGGGTACGTGAGGCTATTAGAAAAGTTCAGTATGATATGCTACAAAATGTATGGAGGGAAAGAGAATACCGCTTTGATATCTGCAGAGCCGCATAAGACCTCATATTGAACTTCAGCAGCCTATAAATAAAACTTTCTGAGTTCTTCTTTATTTGTATATCTTGCTTTTCGCTGTAGCTTTGTTAATTTCTTCATAATAAATGTTTAAAATCTGGAAGATCATTTGTAATCACCCGGTGTGTGTGTTATATATATATATATATATATATATATATATATATATGATGGGTTCCTTTCTCACACTGAGCCAGAAATCGCCTCCAAAGTTCAGCAATATTCTCGCAATAGTATCTCTGTTATTAATTGAGCTAGAACGTTCATTTTTCGCCAAATTAAAGTTCTAAGTATGCTAATGAAGATGTTGATGAGTTTTTGGAATAGATTTTCATATTTCATATAAATTTTTTTTATTTTTTTTTATTTTCTTATTATGCCGAACTTTGGGTGAACTTTTGGCTGGCGATAGATGTGAAAAAGGTAGTTCGCTTCATAAGGTTTTCAACCATACTTCTAGTGTCGTAAGGTCATTATAACTCAAACCACGCGATAGAGGAAGGGTGAAAATAGTGATATCCATCAAAAACACGTTTTCGCCTGTGGTGGCGCTTAGGTACCTTAAGACGCGCGACCCCTCAATTATATATAAAGGAAATAATTCTAACATTTAATTTTGCATTTCAAGTCCAAACTCGCGTGACACAAACTGTATAAAATGCAAGTTTGGAAAAATAAAAAATAAATTTATTTTCTTTCTATTTTGTTTTTGCTAAGTAACGGATGAATTACTTCTTTTTTAAATTACCTTATCATTTTTTTAGATTAAACTTAATCAGGTAATCGTGTTAAATTCTGCAATGTTCATTTTCTTATACGGTGGCCGTTCAAATTACTTGGACCACCTACATATTTGACGTGGAATGAGATTTAGAAAAGGTTTTCAAAGGATTAATATAAGCCGTTTATGGGTATTTGCCTTTTTGCGATATGTCTAGACACACGTAGTCTCAGAGGAATAATTGTTATCAAGAATTACTACTTCTCTGGGATTTATCAAAAAAATAGAAAAATCTGGCGGTGGTCCAAATAATTTGTGCAGCCACTGTACAGTCTCTCTTAGTTGTAAAAGAGAAAGTCCCATTAACATAATTTCAAGTTTTAAGCATTTAATTTTCGATCATGTGCGTGTTTAATTTTAATTCATAATAAAATGCATATTTCATTTTTCATTTTTAGTTAACTCGGCAAATCATGATAACATCAGATCTGTCAATATACTCTTTAAGAGAAAAAAATGTACCTTCATCTTCAAATATCTTGCTTATCTGTCAATGTTGTTACAGCAAAAAGTTACCTTTATCTTCAAATATTTCGCAAAAGAATTCAACCTATTGAGACTCAAAAAAACAGGTCAACATTAAGTATGATAATGATGATGTCACCAACTTCAAACTTATAAAAACCCTTGTAATCTTCCACATTATTATTCTGATCATTCTGATCTGACCTAGAAGTTGAAGCATTACCTGTAATATATTAGAAGCAGTAAAATACAGTTAGAGGATATCTTTGTCTTCTCCTTTGAGCTTTGCCTTCTCCAGAGAACTTACTTTTAAAATAGAATAAATAATTTCTCGATACGCTACAAGAAGCGGGGAACCATCAGATAATTTAGTAAGTTTTCACAGAATCCTCCAATCCGCTATAAGAAGAAATCGGAGTGTAGTATCAAAGAACTATTCCGAGTCCCTTCACGGTTCCAGCTACCTCAGAGTGAGAAATCCGTTGTTGTCACTTAACCAGAACCCTCGTCAACGTCTCGGTTATCACAGTAACCATCTTCAGAACAATCTATAAATACTGAAAAGGAAACATGGATATCCCTTAACCACCTAACTTTTTTTATCCCCTAGAAAAAAATTAAATTGCATATATTTGTGATACAAGTGTAAATAAACCATTTATATATTTAAATGAATATTTTTATTTTTTTATTGTTTTAATATAGGTGGCTTAAATCGGGCACCTAGGCACATGGGACACAAATTTAATTTTGTGAAAATCTACGGAGAAAAAACAAAAAATCACAAATTTTATTAATTTTCGTACATGACATTAATACAAAACACGTTTTGAAGGTAATAACAACTAAACATTATTTTTCTATTATCCAAACATATTTCTTCAAATATAACAGGGAATTGGAAACTTTACTAATTCTTTGTATGAAAATCTATAAAACAATTTTTTTCTGTACAATACACAAATGAACATTACATTTTTGACAGTATGTTATAATTCTGCTTTTGCAGCCACTCATTTTACACATGTGCCTAACGGAGCCAACCTTAGGAAAATGGTCAAGGCTATCAAATCTTATATCATTTTCAGGTAGGGGCAAACCTTAATTAGCAAATCTTTTTCTTGGGTTTTCTGCGGATTCAAGGGATGGTCGCCCTCTTTTACATTTTTTTGTTAGTTTTCCAGAAAACATCAGAGACTTAGCTACCCTAGCTTTGAAATGTGCCAATATGTTTTGATTTCTCCGGGGAACATGCATAGCATCGCAACATCATTTGTACATTAGCCAAGCATTGATTATTGCCATGTCAAATAAGTGCCAAACAATCCTATGATAATACTTTTTGGACTTGAATGAAAATCTATAAAGAGATACAAACTGGTCATGGAGATCCACACCACCCATTGCTTTGTTGTACTCGTGTACAATACTGGGGCAACTTATGGCTATTTTTCGTTTCCCACGACGGTCAAACCTCTCTTTTTGAACTACTGGATGTGCTGTGGCAAAGGTTGATAAAGTATGAACAACTCTCGAATCAAACCACTTTACTGATGTTACCCTTTCCCCATCCACAATAGCATCCCATTCCTAAAAAGTACCCCTGCCCTTTGCCTGCATTTCTTTATCCTGGGTGAATGTTAGGCCAGGTAGCCTTCTTGGCTGAACAGTGCCACAAGATCATATTTTCCTTTTAGCAAAGAATATTTGCAATGGCAAAGATGTAAACCAATTATCATAATACAACCTATAACTTTTGTCATTTGGAATATTTTTGCCAAATGCAAAACAACATTTGCACTAGCCCCAAGGTCAGGAACTGTAGGCTCATCAACTGGTTCAATTTTGCCAGTATAGGGAAAGAAATCGTACACCATTCCATTTTTATCGGCTAAAACAAATAATTTAAATCCCCATTTGTGTGGATTTTTTGGAATGTACTGTTTTAGTGATGAATTGCCTCTGAAAGGGATGATAGTTTCATCTATGCATGTCTCTGATCATTGGAATTTCCCTAAACTTAGCCCTCAGATGTTCTACAAAAGGTCGAACTTTCGCAATCTTATCTCTCCCAGAAAGCTGAGAATTATCTACAAAATGAATATTAGATTTTATTTCTTCTCACCTGTCACGCGTAATCAGGCCCGTGAAACGATCATCTTTCATATCATCACTCCAATGAAGACGAATGTCTCTTAGTTTGTGTAAGCTAAACCAGATAGACAGCCCAAGCCATTGCTCAAACTCCTCCCTTGACAATTTTAGTGGACGATTTACATTTTTTTGTACTGAATACAAGTTACTTTGAGTGACAATATACTCAAGAAAATCTTTGTCGATGAATTTCATAAAGAATTGAAATGGGCTTACTAAATGATCCTCAGGACTTTCTGACATTTCCCCTTCATCTACAAATTCTGGCTCTGGTGGAATAGGCTGCTGTGATTCAATTTTCTTCCATATATAGGCAAGGGTGAGCAGTTTTCAACATGCAGAACAACAGTGCTTGAAGACAAAAGGTCCTCTTCGTATTCTAATTCTGAATCTGAGCCTGTAGTGAAAGATACAGTAAATATAACTCGAGTGATTTTTATATTTATTAGTTAGTTGTGTAAAGCGACTTAGTATATATATATATATATATATATATATATATATATATAACGATCATTACTGTATTTTTTATTTTTTATCCATTCCTGTCCATTTCCTTTTCTTGTTAGGCCTATTTATCAACCTATTTTAATCTATCCTGGAGGCTAAACATTTCCCAAAATTCAGTTTATTATTCAACATTTCTTTTGCATGAAACATTTTTGCTCATTTGACTGTGATGAGTCACTTGGCCTAGGCCTATCGGATTCCAAAGTGCCTGTCTCTTCCTCCCCTGATCCAATCTCTTCGTCACTTGTCGCAGCAATTGTAAGAAAGCGAGATTTGTAATTCTGGTCTGCAGCATGAAAGCTTCCAGTTGCTATTGAAATAACTGGGCTTTCGGAGGATTTGCTTGTTCCTGAAAAAAAGTAAATCCTGAATACATATATATATATATATATATATATATATATATATATATCGTAAAGAACGACGCTTGTATAGGAGATATTCCGCGCAAGACGAGAGAGAGAGAGAACGAAACAAATGAAAAAATGAGGTAACCACCCGGGAATCGAACCCGGGATCTTCCGAAGATCCCGGGTTCGATTCCCGGGTGGTTACCTCATTTTTTCATTTGTTTCGTTCTCTCTCTCTCGTCTTGCGCGGAATATCTCCTATACAAGCGTCGTTCTTTACGTTATTTATACTGCGTGTTCTTTGCAGTTGTATATATATATATATATATATATATATATGCTGCAAACCCACAAGGAAAAAGAAAAACGATTCCAAGGCTTTTCGTGTATTCAGAGCTACACCTCGTCATTCCCTGACGAGGTGTAGCTCTGAATACACGAAAGGCCTTGGAATCGTTTTTCTTTTCCTTGTGGGTTTGCAGCATTCATTAATTTCACGTGTTTAATTTTGAAATTCATCCCATATATATATATATATATATATATATATATTTGAGATCAATACCAATCACATATACAAAATAAAACTGTTTCCAATAAAAATCACCCATTATCAAAGAAAACGTTTCTTAGGGTATACTTCACAACACGAAGTGATCTTTTAGGAGCACCATGCTCTATGTTATCTACTATAGATGAAATTATATTTTTTAACTGTAACTAACTAATTTTATTCTAATAAATATGTTTTTGCACTACAATTTTTTTTAAAACGATATCTCACCTGATAATGACTCCATTTTCTATAACATTTTGGTTCTTGATCTGAAACTTCCCTCGTGATGCCGCTTCGTTTGAATGTGTAATAAACCTAATAATTTCAAACAATGTATAGGAAAGTGGTATCTGGCATCGAAAACTGGGCTGGTGGAAATGGGCCAGCTCGGCTTAAGAGATGAAAATGTGATGATTTTAGATATATTTGCACTATTACTAAGGTGCCCGAAAAAGGACACTACGCCGGTTAAGGGATATATAAAACAGGCTAAAATACACGATGATTAAAACATTATACAACTAATTTTTTTTTTAAATATAAAGATAAAAATTAAAGATTAAAATAACGTAGACACAGTCGGGAATTGTAAGGTCATTACTATACTGATTGTTACTAACTCAATCGGCAACTAAACATTCAGGTCAGATAAACAGAACATGGGCCTACCATTTTAGAAACACAAAAGTTCTACCAATTGTTCATTTCTGGAAATCGTAGGTTTTTCTGTCTTAATCAAGAGGGATTCCAGTATGCACAACTCCACGTCTCTGCTTCGACTAGCCTGAATGGTAAACGACGAGTCCAGAAGAGGGTGGTCATGCCCCAAAACTAGAAATTTATGCATACCTATGATAAAGTGAACTGAAAGATGATCTAAATGTTGATGTGGCTAAGAAAATGTGGGTGTACATTCAGCATTGATTGGCATTTATTCACTACAACGTGAAAAATGTATGATTACCAGTATTGTGTATATACTGTATATGAATAACATATCTGCCAAAAATAATTACACATATCTCGAAGTATACGATGTTCGAATTTATTCCCACCCGGCAATCATTATTTTGTGGAGCCACTTTGACTTTAATGACTTTTCAGGAGGGGATGTTCGACCACTCTTCCATGCAGAACCTCTCCGAATCTTCCAAGTTGCGCGGCTTGCCGCATTTTCTATTAGAGTGAGGTCTGGAGACTGTGATGTTATGCTCCTTTAACCATTTGATCGTAAATTTGGATGTGTGTTTCGGATCGTTATCCTGCTGGAAGGTCCAGTGAGGCAAACCTTGAGTTTCCTGACGCACCAGGTTTTTAGCTAAAATGCCTTCGTATAGTTTTGAATCCATCCTTTCCTAAATTCCAATAAAGACACCAGGACCAATGGACGCAAAACAGCTCCAAAGCAAAACTAAACCTTTCAAGAAGACTAGGTTTGGCGTGGAATCTTCATTGGAAATCTTGGTGCGTTAAAATCAACTTCAACTAAATAGGCCTAGCAGAGATTACACTAATTATTTTATTAATTTAAAGTAGTTATTGAAGAGGCCCAATTTGCTTATTTATTTTATTTTGGTTTACTGGTTGAGTAATGAAGACAACTTATTTTTGAAGTTGTGGCCATTTTCATGTTCACATTTACGGTATTTATGAGAATGTTGCGCTATAATTAAAAACCTTCTGCATTAAAAAAAATTGAGTTTAAGTACTTAGAGTTGATGGGAATTTGAAACAAAATTATTCAGAAAAACTGTTTAGAGAAGGGTTAGTGTAACGTCTCAGATCCTGAGAACTTGGAAATCTTCTGCAATAGATTTTTAAAAATTAAAATCCATTTAATTCTTTATTTAAAAAACACTAAATTGAAGGAAGAAAGTTTTCTTTCTTTATTTCAGAGAATTTCAGATGATTGTGATAATTACAATAGTGAAGTTCATTAAAAAACACCAACATGAAATGAGATTCAAAGAATCACAAGGTTTTGGCAAAGGCTTTTTAGCACCGTATGTAATTTGATTGTTTTACTAACTAATTATATATATATACTATATATATATATATATATATATGAAAATATTTCACGAAAAAACACGTGAAAATATTTATGATGAATAAAACCACGAGGAAAGGAAACAGAATGGTGCTCAAGCGCTTTCGTCTAATGACATCCTCAGGAACACTGAAGTAAATAAAGAGTTCAAGACTATATACAGGTTACCAAAAAAAATATATATATATATATATATATATATATATATAATATAGAAATAAAAATTGTGGGAGGAGCTACAAATTTGTAAGAAAAACTACCAATTTTAGCACTTTGCCGAATTCAACACAATATCAAATGGATTGTTTACAACCAATTTTATAGTTAATGCCTGAATGATATATAGGTCACAAAAAAAATATATATATATTAAATAAATTGAAAAATAAAAATTGTAAGAGGAGCATACAAATTTGTAAGGGAAGACTACCCAAGTTTTAGCACTCTGCCCTTCTTGTCTAAATCCGTTCTGAACGAATTCGTCACAAGATCAAATGGATTGTTTACAACCAATTTTATAGATAAGGCCTGAATGCTAAAATTTATAAAACTAAATTGAAAAATAAAAATTGTAAGAGAGGCATACAAATTTATAAGGGAAAATTACCAAAGTTTTAGCACTCTGCCCTTCTTGTCTAAATCTGTTCTGAACGAATTCAAAACAAGGGGATCGAGTTGAAAAAGACCTTTGCTCATATTAAAGTTATTTGTAAGTTGGATAATAACAGACTCAAGAATATTTCTATTAACAATGTTGCTAGAGTGAAACAAAACTGAAGCATTATTCCAATCAATACAGTGGGATAACTCTGACAAATGGACAAAAAAGGAACTGGACGACTGTCCCGTTCTAACGGAATATTGATGCTGTTTTACACGCGTGTGCAAATCCTTTCTCGTCTGACCAATGTAAAAGGAATCACATTGTTTACACCCAATTTTATAGATAATGCCTGAATTATTGGTAGGGCTATTTTTTACTATGATATTTTTCACAATATTGTTATATGAAAATAGTCAGTGGTGGGCACGCGCAACAATTTTTGTAGCGCCGCAACCGCAACCGCAACTCTGCTGAAATAGTTGCGCCGCACGCGCAAGCGCAACCCTTTTCAAAAAGTTGCGCCGCAAGCGCAAGCGCAACCAAAAATGTTGCGCCGCAAGTTGCGCCGCAACTGCCCACCTTTGAAAATAGTACATTAATATCCAAAAGTTTAAGCACATTAGCAATGCCTAAAAAGTCCGGGAAAAATGGAAGTACTAAAATATTCTTTGACAAAGTGCGAATGTTATTATTCACACGATAGAAGGTTCGTTTTGCCTTGTTAAGACAAGATTCCATAAATGCAGGTGGGTAGCACAGATCACTTCCAATACCGTTGATTTTTTTCAGTTCGGCATCCAAGTATTCCGGACTGGCGATCCTAAAAGCGCGGAGAAACATTGAAGAAAATATGGCCTTCTTAATGGGAGTATCATGTCCAGAGTAAAAGTGTACGTAGGACAAATTGTTTTTTTTTCCGATAGATACTAAACTTAAAACCTGGGCTTTCCCTATGTACCCGCACATCAAAAAACGGGATTGAGTTGTCTTTTTCCACTTCTAAAATAAACTTAATGGAGGGGACTTGGTATTTAACTGAAGGAGGAAGTCATCCACGTCACGATTCATGGGCCAGATACACAAAATATCGTTGACGTACCGCAACCATGGGATGTCAATCCCCAGGATTATCGGAATGTAAGTAATTTCGAAAAACTCCATATAAATATTGGAGAGGAGGGGCGACAAGGGGTTGCCCATGGCCATCCCAAAAACCTGTTGATAATACTCGCTATTGAAAGTGAATTTACAGTCTTTGTGCAAAGCTTAATAAGTTCTAAAACGATGTGTGCAGTAGGGTGGAGCGAAAAATACCTTTTTTCTAGTATGAAGTTCTAATAGTGATTAAAAGTTGCATTTAGTGGATGATATATACCTGCCAAAATATGAGTTCATTTGTTTAATATTTTCAGCTGCCACCAGGGGGCTAAAGTTAACACAATTTGGGTAAAAAGGAAAAAAATGCTTCTATTTAGGTTATCAAACTATTAAAAACTTTTATCTTAGAATTATCTAATAGTTTGATTAAGATTTTTAAATGATAAGAATTCGTTTTGGTAAAAATGCCTTTTTCATATGCGTATATCTTCAGCTGCCACAAGTGGGCTGAAGTTAACTTAAAATGACAATTAATATGATTCTGTATTTACTTGAAAAAGGGAACAGTATAAATTAGGATGTCTCCTCCTTTATATACTGTGACTGACAGTTAAGAAACGTTTTTTTCGTGCCTTAGCGGAGTTACCACCCTTTCCCCAACCAACCTCCCTCTAGAAAGGTTCTTGCTGAAGACTATTTAGTAATTTGCTTTGTGTCAAATTTTGGCTGTTTTTTCCTTGATTCTAATGTAGCACGAATCCAACCGTCTCTGTTTGTAGGTCCGCAGACTGATCCAGCAGCGTCTGTAACGAGCTTGACGCATCTCTCTACGGCTTGTGTATGACATGGAAACTGAAATAATTCTGAATGAAGAGTAGTACCATGTTTGATGCATGATTCAATATCATCAAGAGAAACTCCTTTGGTTATCGGTGGTTCTGCTATCTGAAAATCTTGCCACATAATGAGATCTGTATAGTCTTTGGCATAAAAAATTTATTTCTGGGACCTTAAAATACCTGATAACATCTGTTTCTTGAATGCATGCCCTTGCTTTTATGATACGCCTAAATCCCAACTGACGCACATGCTCCCTTTCATCAGCTATCATTGCAATGAGAATGTTTTCTTGATTTGCGTAATATGCATTTCGCTGAATGACTGAGTCATGTACTCTCCTAAGCTCTTCACGGAGATACCGGCTTCTTGCAATCATATGCCACATATGTTTAGCACCATATTGGCATAATGGTTTACGCTTTATCTGAAACCACATTGGTGCGTATACCCTAACAATGAAAGTAGCTAATTCTTGTAAATTGCCTGAAGGATTCTCTGTGCTTGCATATAACCGCAGAGTCCTGTTTGCTGTGGTGAGCCACCTTGAATGTGATATATTGCCTGGACTCTTATGACTAAGACTCTTTGAGAATGTTCCACTTGATATAGCCTTGTGAATTTCAAGAAGGTATTTCTGGTCAGTACTTATGTCATCTACATCAACTTCACACATGTCCTCTTGAATTTCAATGGGTTTGAAGTTAACTATGGGAAGCTTTTCACAGTCTGAAAGTGCTCGGCCAATTTCTCCTGAAAATGCTCTTGGTCCAGTAGTGGTACCATCCAAGTGATGAAACAGATGGCGCAATGGAAGTTCATTAAGGTGTAAAAGGCATATCAGCCACTGCAATGGCTTATTAAAGGCTTCTTCCAGTAATCTTATTGTGCCTCCAATACTACCAGTGTTAACCACTGTCGAATCACAGCCAACTGCAACGATGTTCCCTATATCAACATTCCTTTCTTTCAAGCAATTCACTAGCGCTGTGCAAATGTATTTAGCTTTGCCACTGGAAGGTGTTACATGTGCAAAGTACAGAGAGTGTGGTTCAGATATTATGCTGATATGCTCTTCGCGTTTGGTTCTTTGGTGGTTAGAGCCATCACTCTCCTGGACTTGAATCATTGTTTTATCCTTTCTGCCATCAAAGTATAATCCCCGCATGGTTTTTGGCTCTCCTATCTGTTGTAGTTCCTTTCTCTGTTTTTGTCTTTCACGTCTTAGCTTACTTCTGTCTATAATATTCCTTTTGTCTTCGGGCCCTTTGTCTTCGGGAGTAACAATTTTAAGATCTGCCAATACTGCAGAAGCAATAGCAGCCCCAGCTCTGTCCGACATTTTAAATCTATCACAAGTAATTGCTAATGAAGGCAGTGGCTCACGCATCTGTTGTTCTGATATTACATATTGAGTCGAGGTTGTATCTTCCTCATTATCTTCAGATATCTCTTCTAGTTGTTGAAGTTCACTTGTCTCTGTTTCGATTTGTAAGTTGGACGTATTGGTTATAGCAGCACTAGTTGTTTGTGAGGATTCCAGACGTGCTTTTTCCATTTCCTTTCGATGTTCTCTTGCTTGTAATCGTCTTGTGTGTGCTATGTCAATGCTTCCTATCACCATTATTCTGCGTGTTCGTTGGTCATTTAAAAAATCCTGCTCTTTTGGAGGGACTTTCTTACTCTTTTCACATGAGCATCTCCTAAACTCCTTACATTTGCAGGTGCAGATGTCAAACAAAGTGCATTTTGAAGAGTTTTCAAATTCTTCAAGCTGATTTTTGTACTTAGGCTGATTCTTGCGTGACTTGTATGGCTTTAATAAGGACCTGTATTTATCATGGTACACTCGCGTCATCTGTAAAACGCGTGTATGTGAAACTATTGGCAAAGAGGCCTTCTTCCAAATATTTTCTACCTTTTTGGAAACTGCCTCTGCTATTTCAGAAAATGAAGGCTCCTTGTTATTCATCTGCTCCTTCACTAAATGTTTTGTGAACAGGTAATCTTTCATAATGCAGTTATAAGTTGGTAGTTGCATATCACTCATCTCACAAGGTACTTCAAATATGGCACACTTCATATGTTCTCTAGTGAAATGTTTATATTTAGTATTTGATGCCATAATATTTTTAAGAAAAATTCACAATCACAAAATATCCTGTAACATCAAAACATTATATAATTAATATACAGGGTGGGCGGAAAGTAGCTCCCTATTTTGGATTGGTAAAAAAATACGTATATTATCCATTTATTTCAGAAGAAATAATATGAAAAGGTAGGCATACATGGTAGGTTTTCTCTAAAATTCAATGTGGGCTCCAACTCTTTCCACCAGCTTCTGGAGCCGCCCAGGAATGGCGTCCACTGACTTTAGCAGGAACTCCGGCGGGATGGAGGACATGACTTCCCGAATTCGGTCCTCCAGTTTCCTCGGTTTGGTGCGGTAGACTTCTTCCTTTACCCACCCCCAAAGAAAGAAGTCGCACGGTGTCAAGTCGGGGCTCCTGGCTGGCCATTGATGTGGACCACGACGACCCATCCAACGCCCAGGGAAGTGGGCATCCAGCCACTCACGGACAACAAGAGCGAAGTGCGGAGGGGCGCCATCTTGCATAAATATCAGATCGTCGATGTTCTCCCATGTGCTGACAACCGGCCAGACCTCGTTTCGCAACATAGCAAGGTACCGCTCAGCATTCATGGTGTTGCGCAGAAGGAACGGGCCCACAACCTGATCTGAGGTCATACCACACCACACCGTTACACTGAACCGATTCTGCCGTTTTTCAGCGGTAACCATGGGATCCTCTCCTGCCCAGTAGTGGCAATTGTGGCGGTTGACAAAGCCTCCGACGTGGAACACCGCCTCGTCGCTCCAGAGGATGTTGCGGAAGAGATGGGGCCAGTCTTCATGCCAAGCCAGCATGATTTCCCCGAACTCCATGCGAATGTCGCAGTCCTCGTCCGAGAGAGATTGGCAGTAATGCGGCTTCCACGCACGCCAGTTCAGCTCCTTCTTCAGCACAGTTCGCACTGAGTAGCGGGAGAGTCCACTTTCCCGAGCTGCCTGGCGAGTTGACTTTCGTGGACTCCGTGCGAACATTTCCTGAACTGCCTGCACCGTCTCCTGGGCCCTGGATGTCGAAGGGCGACCACATCTTCGAACATCTGCCACAGACCCCGTGGTCATGAGCTTCGAGTGGCAGTCCTTGATTGTTTTCGGGTCCACTTGGGCACGTGGTCCGTGAATGGCCCGCCACCATCTTTGAACTCGAACGACAGATTGCCAAACTTCGTACCGTGCCGCCAACTGGGCACGCTCCTGCAGTGTTAAACGCTCAGCCATGTTACCCTTCAATCTGAAATGAAAAAAAAAAAATGAACGTTACAATTGTACCACTTTAGAGAACACAAAGAGAACACTTTAGAGAAAAAAAGATTACCGTTACAATTGTACCACTTTAGAGAACACACCATAACAATATAACAATACAATCACAATTTATACATAATTTATATGTAATTTAAATTAGGGAGCTACTTTCCGCCCACCCTGTATATATATTTTATAAGTATATATAATATATTATATAAATATATATTATATAAATAAACTAAAATTGTATAATACATTATAACAAGCATTTTATAATAAAATCAATATTATCTCTATATAAATCACTTTAAAATAAAGTTTTATAATATTCCGATCATATTAAAAAACTCTCCGATCAACTGAGCAACTAGGCCTACTACCTAAGAAGACAAGTGTTAACACACTGTTCTAATGACTCACAGAAAGAAATTCCTTCACACCAAAACCCTCCCCAAACCCTCCCCCACAACATTCAGTGTAGTCTCAACATGACTCAGTTACTCTAAATTGTGTTAACTTCAGCTCTCTTGTGGCAGCTGAAGATATTAAGCATATGAAAAGGCATTTTTACAAAACGAATTCCTATCATTTATGAATCTTAATCAAACTATTAGATAATTCTAAGATAAACTTTTATAATAGTTTGACAAACCTAAAATAGAAGCATTTTTTCCCTTTTTACACAAAATTGTGTTAACTTTAGCCGCCTGGTGGCAGCTCCAAATTTTAAACAAATGAACTCATATTTTGGCAGGCATATTTCGTCCACTAAATGCAACTTTTAATCACTATTAGAACTTCATACTAGAAGAAAAGTATTTTTCGCTCCACCCTAGACTGTGCAGGTAGTGGCAGGTCGTACTTATGTAATTCTCGGGAGAGAAAGTCAAGCATATCGTCAATCGGCACTTTTGTAAACAATGAACAAACGTCAAAACTGATCAATCTATCGTTGGTTTCAGTGCGTGCATTATTCAGTTTTTCAGTAAGATCCATGGAATTTTTTACATGTGAATCAGAGATAGTTCCGAGAATGGGGGACAAGACTTTGACAAGCCATTTGGAGAGTTTATAGGTAATAGAACCGACCGAGCTAATAATAGGGCGCATAGGGTTGCCAGGTTTGTGGGTTTTAATAAGACCGTAAAGGTAGGGAAGAGAAGGTGAAGTGGACATGAAAAGCGGAATTAAGTCCTTATGATCTTTGAGAATGCGTTTCAAGCCACGATTGAATGATTTGATGACGTCATCCTGCGGGTTCTTCCACGTTTACTGTATGTGGCGGGGTCCTGGAGAAGCTCGTTCATCTTTCTAATGTAGTCCACTTTGTCCATAATAACTATGGTGTTAGCCTTGTCTGCTTTAGTAATATGGAGCTCACCACCTTTTTTTAATTGTGAGAGGCTATTGCGAAAACGTTTAGGAAAGTTATCTTCGTAAGTACTATTCCCAGCACTATAGCCAAGGCCTTTAACTGTTAACCAAAGACTGAGGAAGATTACACTGTTTTTCAAAACAAGCAAGACTATAACAAATTTGTAAAGCAGAAGGTTTTTTAACAATAAAAAAGGACATACCAAATCCAAGGGCACTTTTTGCATCGTCACTAATGTTTTTCGAAGAAAGGTTCAAAACACATTTTGAGCTTGCTTTTTTACTCCACTGACTATTTCGAATGAGACTTTTAATTTTGCGATCCAAAATGTTACGAAGTGAAGAAGTTCTCCGACGCAACTCGATGTAAATTTCATCAAACAAAGGTTGGATCCACGGTTGGGGAATAACGGTCACAAAATTACGTTGGGCAATGCGTAAATTTTTGAAGGCGGCCAACTCATTTCGTCTGGTGACTTCAATATGTTTCTTTAAAATTAATCTGCTGAAGTTGTTGAACGGATGGTCGTCAATTTGTCTGAGGCGAATCGGAAGGAGGGACTTGGGAAGGACGTGCTCCTCTAGACAATTAGTAAGAAACTTTTGTCGGATACGAATTGCATGCCCCTTCATTAATGTAGAAGAAAACACGGACACAAACGGAGAAAAGAGAGGGAACAGCAAGCCGAAGGAACGCGTGGTGTTCATTATATGAACATTATTCACGAAAGTAACACGTGAAAAATATTTATGATGAATAAAACGCGGAGGAAAGGGAACACAGAATGGTGCTCAAGCGCTTTCGTCTAATGACATCCTCAGGAACACTGAAGTAAATAAAGATTTCAAGACTATATACAGGTTACAAAAAAAAATATATATATATAATAAATATAGAAATAAAAATTGTGGGAGGAGCATACAAATTTGCAAGGAAAACTACCAATTTTAGCACTTCGCCCGAATTCAACACAAGATCAAATGGATTGTTTACAACCAATTTTATAGTTAATGCCTGAATGATATATAGGTCACAAAAAAAAAGTGGCCATATTTTCTTCAATGTTTCTCCGCGCTCTTAGGATCACCAGTCCGGAATACATCGGTGCCGAATTGGAAAAATCAACGGTATTGGAAGTGATCTGTGCTACCCACCTGCGTTTATGGAATCTTGTCTTAACAAGGCAAAACGAACCTTCTATCGTGTGAATAATAATACTCGCACTTTGTCAAAGAATATTTTAGTACTTCCATTTTTCCCGGCCTTTTTAGGCATTGCTAATGTGCTTAAACTTTTGGATATTAATGTAGTATTTTCATATAACAATATTGTCAAAAATATCATAGTAAAAAATAGCCCTACCAATAATTCAGGCATTATCTATAAAATTGGGTGTAAACAATGTGATTCTTTTTACATTGGTCAGACGGGAAAGGATTTGCACACGCGTGTAAAACAGCATCAATATTCCGTTAGAACGGGACAGTCGTCCAGTGCCCTTTTTGTCCATTTGTCAGAGTCATCCCACTGTATTGATTGGAATAATGCTTCAGTTTTGTTTCACTCTAGCAACATTGTTAATAGAAATATTCTTGAGTCTGTTATTATCCAAATTACAAATAACTTTAACATGAGCAAATGTCTTTTTCAACTCGATCCCGTTGTTTTGAATTCGTTCAGAACGGATTTAGACAAGAAGGGCAGTGCTAAAACTTTGGTAATTTTCTCTTATAAATTTCTATGCCTCTCTTACAATTTTTTTTTCAATTTAGTTTTATAAATTTTATCATTCAGTCCTTATCTATAAAATTGGTTGTAAACAATCCATTTGATCTTGTGTTCAATTCGTTCAGAACGGATTTAGACAAGAAGGGCAGAGTGCTAAAACTTGGGTAGTCTTCCCTTATAAATTTGTATGCTCCTCTTACAATTTTTATTTTTCAATTATATATATATATATATATATATATATTTTTTTTTTTTTTTGTGACATATATATCATTCAGGCATTAACTATAAGATTGGTTGTAAACAATCCATTTGATCTTGTGTTGAATTCGGGCAAAGTGCTAAAATTGGTAGTTTTCCTTACAAATTTGTATGCCCCTCCCACAATTTGTATTTCTATAATTATATATATATATATATATATTTTTTTTTTTTGTAACCTCTATATAGTCTCGAACTCTTTATTTACTTCAGTGTTCCTGAGGATGTCATTAGACGAAAGCGCTTGAGCACCATTCTGTATTTCCTTTCCTTCTTGGTTTTATTCATTATATATATATATATATAATATATATATTATATATATATATATATATATATATATATATATAAGCATCCAGCTGATACACTTTAGGCCATAAGCTAGTCAAAATTATTTTGTTTCTTTGGAAGAGCTTTCCTCTTTGCGAGCAAATGAACATCTTTAAAAGATGAAGTATAGCAGTATTTTGAGGCTTGAGAACAGTCTTGGTGAAAAACGATTGTTGTATTGCAAGCCTACGGATTTTAAGACACTTACGAGATCTCTTTTCCCTAATGGCAGAATTAATTGTGCAATCAGCATTAAAATATTTGGGGGCGAGGGGTAGAAATGTCTTTCAACATTATGCTTCTTAGTAATTGCTACAGTAAATTTGCCTCATAAGCATAAACACTTTCCAATGAAACAATACTGTTCTTTCTAATCACTTTGTTTTTACTAAGTTCACTCACGTGAAGTCTTCAAAATGAAAAAGCACAGGAAGACATCTCAGAAGGTCGGAAAAACACTATACTGCGAATCTGTGAATCCAACAGACAGTAGAGCGCAGCCGGAGTGAACTCGGGTATCTTTTCCCATCTCCCTTCCCGTTTCCTTTCCTTTCTTTCTACCCCCTGTCCCCCTTACTTTCTCGATTCCCTTTCCTTTCTCCCCATTCTTTGGGGACCCTCCCCCTCAAAATGGTTCGCTATAAGTATTTTGTCAGAAGTTGGCTCTTCTCGTAACTCATTTGTTTCCCCAAGGTTTGATAACCTGGAAATGATGCAGTGTAAAAATGTACGAAATAAAAATGTACTAAATATCAGAAACACTTTTCGTTAGTGTAATAAGTAAACTATGAATTCCCCATTAATTATTATAGCTAAAACTAAAATAAAATCGAATGGATTCGCAGTCTGGCCAAAAGGTATTTTCATTTTAAATCATGTACTTAAGAAAAACAGGACAACGTTCTTCGATATTTTCGAAGGACAATTTATTAACTTTTCCTTCAAAATTTCAGATAACTTCCAAAGAACAGATTTTAGAGTGTATATAAATGTCGATAGACTGCTTTTACCTAAAAGTTCAGCAACGTCTCTTTGGAAGATTTCTTGTTTAGTAAGAGCTATCTTTATAAACTTCTATAGATCATATATATATATATATTTGGTAATCGGTATATGGTCTATAAAAAGGTATGATACTTGATTTAAGTGCGCATGTTTTGGTGAAGAATAAGGAATGTGAATGGGGAGGGGTTGGGAGTGAGTTACCACTTATATCGTCATTTTTTATATCACTTTTACATCTTTTGTTTGTTTTTGTGTGAGAACTTATTTGGAATGTTTTCTTACATGAAAAAAAAATTGTGGAATTGTACGTAAATGATGTTAAGGAAAATGGTTTCATATCTTTAATATGAATAAAATTTAAATTCTTACTAAATTTACTTGATAAATTCTGAACAAAACCGAAAAATATGTTGAATAAAGTAGCGACATATATAAAAACAAGATATATATATAAGAATAAAGAAAAAAGTATAAGTAAAAATCGAATTAACTTCAATATTACGAACACTTTACAAAAATCCATAAACAAAAACTTTATTCAAATCATACTGGGGGAAATGAATGGCAGTATTGAAGGATGCCTCAAACTATCACTTGGGGCCATTGAACCAAGACGTGAGATTTTTTAAAGTAAGTTTAAAAATTTAAACAAATAACAAAAGAAAAACGATTGAAATGAGGTAACAGAAGGAATCCTTGACTTGTGGTTGTGAGGATATGTATTAAACAATTTAGAGATGCGAGTTTGTGGTTACTGTACAGAGAGAGAGAGAGAGAGAGAGAGAGAGAGAGAGAGAGAGAGAGAGAGCCGGAGGGAAAGAGATGTCAGTCTGATAGAGCCAACCATAAAACTGAGAAGATAAATTAATGTTTTGTCCGAAAGAGGACACCGGTCGCGAATGTTATTAAGGAATTTCAGAAATAAATAAAAAAATTATGGAAATGCATGAGATCAGGAGAAGAAAAGAACAGCGTTAGTCACTAACTATATAGTCCTAGTAATAATCAACATAGACTACTCATTTTTATATACCTATTTCATAATTCTTTAATTATTCATTCTGTCCCCATGACTATTCCCGAAGCATATTATCTTCCATTTTCATCTCCAAAAACTTTTTCATTCTACACTTTAATTAACCGAACATCCTCATTTTTAATAAGGTTAATCCCTTTTACATCAACCATCCCTTTAAATTAAAACTCTATTTTTAATTCAGAGCAATCTCTCTGTCATCGCAAATCAACGTCATTGATGCCAAATATAAAATAGTTTAAAATTAAATAACATAAAACTATTCGATGAATGACAAAGGAATGAATGAAGAATAGATGATGTAAACGCAGTGAACGAATGCAGAGAAAATGAGAACAAACAAAAATACGAGGGTTAAGTGACTTAGAAAAGAATGAGGAGGCTAGTCTCTTCTACAAACCTAAAACCGGTCTACTGGGGCAGCACAGAAGAGAGGGAAAGTCACCATCCCTCCTTCCGGGTGATACTATTGAAACTTCCCAAGACTGAGACACTTTACCAGCAAGTGTCGCACAGTCAAGGGAGCAATACAATAATCACAGAAGGGTGAAGATCCCTGCCTCCGTTAAATAACTGTGGGTAAGGAGGGTGTGAGCATTTTGAAGGGCAAGGGAGGTTTTCACAGTTGGTACATATAAGGCTATTTCCAGGGATAAATCCCAGCCGCGACCTAACGCATCTTGTTAGGCCTAATAACGGCATCCCAACGATGCGGACTGCAGCCGAATACTCGTAAAAAGTCCCCATAAGAAAAAAGTCGGACTACTACAAGAGGACGGGAACGAATGGATCTTGCAGACTAGTTCGCATCCTCATTCCCCAAAACGGCCAACGACGGCCAATTAAAAATAGTCACTTTAAAATTTTTAAAACTACAGAATCGAGAAGTAAAAGACTCGAAAGATTCAAATGTACTGTTGGAGTCTCTAAAAATGCAAAAAGAGAGGAAAGTATCAGGAAGGGTAAAAATAATACGTAGCGCAAATAAAATAGTGGAAAGCTCCGAAGTAAAATTACATGCAGTGGCAGGTAACCTGTCATTGCGGGTAAACTCAGGATGGGCGGTTGTACATTTGACAACAGCATCGGACTTGGAGCTGTAGATGAAAATGGGAACCGAGTCGCATGGAAGAAAACCTGCTCCGAGAAGAGGAGACGAAGTCCATCTGTGATATATCAATCCCGACACCAGTAAAATACCGGCAAAAGGAAACCTGCGGTAGTTCCCACAGCAGAACCGTGGGAATTCCCACAAATACAACCAATATATGGTAAAGCTGTAACCCACCCACCAAACAGTGGGCCGGGTAACGGAAAGCTTGGGGAAATCGAGGGTGACGGTCGTAAAGGGAAAACCGGGCCGTCCTAAAGCATGAGTCGTTGGACACTGTTCCACTGCCGAATGGCTAGCACTGGCGACACTTTTGCGAAGGAATAACTGACTTGATTACACAAACACAATCCAGCTTCAGAACAGGTGGATAGCGAGAAAAAAATCACAGAAACCTTGAGGACTCGATTCAAAATGGTGGACAACTGGACATAAGAGTTCGACCACTGTGAGACCGGGCGTCTTCCAAATGATCCTGCTCTCGAGGTACAAACTAAAGACTCGCTGCATGAAAATAGAAGGAAAGCATCCTAAATATTCCTAAACAGTGACCAATCAGACATGTTCAGGAGCCGACAAGGAATACATGGACAAGGATGGCTCCAAACCGAAGAGAAACAAATGAGAAAGTAGACGTTGCCATGAACGACATCAGCCACCTCCCAAGAAAAATCCACTGAAGTGGCAGGGAAGTAGAGTGACAAATCGGTAGCTGTGAAAGAACCAGCCTGCACAAGTCCCCAACTTCCCATAGCGACACGAAGAAGGTGCTCCTTGGGATGAACGAGGAATTACTCCATAGGGGATGGCGTCGAAGGTAGCCAATTAAAAATGGTCAGGGAGGTTGGTGAAGTCAGAACAGCAAATCATTTCGAGAAACTGGACCACTTGGGGAAAGGTAAAGTGAATATATCGTATATTCCTTCCAGTAAAGCTGAGCAGCTACCACTGCAGAGGAGAACGGAGAGGGAAGTGAGTACAAGGGACATCAAAGCAGATATAAATCGCACACCCGCCATGATGACTGCCCACAGGGAGATGAAGAAAGAAGAAAGCTGCGAGCACCCTGAGAAGAGAAGCGAGAGCGG